>SKCR01040658.1:0-59824 GCA_019454045.1 Zanthoxylum bungeanum
CTTAATTGGACTTAATCAGGATACCGCCAGATTGGTCGGTTGATTAAATAATTTCATAAGTTTATATATTATTTTATTGGGAGATATCTAAATTAGTAATATTAAAAGTAATTCCTTTTACCTTAGCATTTTATTTCATTTGTAATTTTCTTTTCAGCATTTTCATTATCGTAATTACTTTTCAGCAGTTTATGTCTTTTATTTTCAAGTTTTTTCATCAGCCCTAGCTATGTGTCATAACTAAGTTAATATCTAGGGTTGTGATGAAATTCAATGTCACGGGTTTATAAGGGTTAGATTATAATTTGGGTAATATAAAGATTTATTTATTGAGTCTTAATCTTAATGCTCTTTAATTAACTGGCCATTAATTAAATTGACTAGGTAAACTTAAAATGAACTAGACATAGGGATTTTAAGTTTAAGACCTTAGATTCAATAGCCCACGATCTTCCTTAAGGATAGATAACCCTTTCAATAGATTTCCTTACAGGATAGGAATATACCTGTCGGGCGGGGGTAGTCTTAATTGGAACTTAATCGTAATGAATCTAGGTAATTTGGTTGACATAGACATATGGTTCAATTGGATTATACTAGGTATTTGTAATTGACCATCGGAAGAGGCTTTTACATAAATTAGTGTTTCAGGTTAATAAATCAATATATTACCCAATTATAAAATAACCACTTTATCTTTATATAATATTGGAATAAATCACAACCCTAGATAGTTTTAATATTGAATTTTCTCAAAATATCTTTTCAATCAATTTTAGTTACTTGTCTTTAAATTTAGAATCGTCGCTATTTCAAATCAATTAAACAACCTGTTAGATACTAGTAATCAATTAACCTCATAAAATTAATAACTTAGGTATTAAGTCCTCGTGGGATCGATACTTTTTTAACTACTTGAACGATACGTACGCTTGCGTTATACGTGTGTGTTTACGCCGGTCAAAAAGCAAACCAGTGAAAAACAGCGAAAACGCTAACCCTTCCGGCGACGTCCCAACGCATTCCCGAGAAGCGACTTAAAATGTAAGACTTGAGGGCACCCTTTGTTATATTTTATTTTGTCGTCCTGGAAACGGCATGCTCGGTTGGACGCGGAATATGTCCAACCGGGAATGCGAAGTCCTACATTGAAAACGGCCAAATTCGTTGGTCACATATTTATTATTCCGCTTTTATTTCGTATTATTAGTCTTTTATTATTTCGCATTTAATTTACATTTATTGTTATTTTATTGTTCCGCATTTTCATTTTGTGTTATTTATCTTCCTTGTTATTTCGCATGTTGGTCCCTTCAGTTATTAATGGTTATATGCATTATCGTATGTTATGTCTGTCTACATTGTGTTAATGATTGAGTGTTGCTTCTCGTGCTATATCGGATGGAAACCCAAACATAAATTTCATAGCCGAATCCGAATGGACGGTAATGCGGTCTGTACTTGGGATACAACTCCAAGTACAGCTTGGGAAAACACTCATGCATGTGTTTATGTGATTATAGATGTCATTTTTATTATCAGATTCGAACGCGTTATCAAACGCTACACGAATGTATGCATGTTGCCTCAGTCCGTTCGAACGCGTTATCAAACACTACTCGAACGCATACATTTGGGCTTATCTCGTTCGAATGCGTTTCCAAACGCTACTCGAACGCGTGCATTCTGTTCATCGTTCGAACGCATTTCCGAATGCTACTCGAATGCATGCATTTTGTTTTACCCGTTCGAATGTGTTTTCGAACGCTACACGAACGCGCACACACTGGACATATTCCTTTATCATGTTTTATGTATGTTTGTCTCTTTAGTTATTCCTTTGTGCTTTGCGTGCTTAATTATCTGTCGCTATTGTTAACGTTTCTATTTTCATTGTCGTACTTCTCTGATTAATATGTTTTTAGAATTATGCATTTGTTTTCACTTACATTTATGTTTATGGGTATGCAATCTTGTATGTCATTTGAATTATCTTGCATGTGTTGCATAAGACTTGGTTATATTATTGTGTAAATCCGTTCATTACAATTGGCATTAGTAAGGGACCATTCCGAACCCAATGGTTTGAGGTCTTCCCTTGCGAGGGGTGAGTTTAAATCATTTCCCAGTTCACACTGGGTGGCGACTCCATTTTATTTCTCCGGTTAAGTCCCCCACGGGCTACTCCGTACTCCCGAGCGGGTCGCGAGCCCGGGACATCATCGCCGATTTCTGTACCTTGCCTACAGGTGTATGATGAGACCTAATCAAAGATAATAAATTGGTTGCTAATTTACGCGAAAAACCCTCATCAAATATTAAGTGTTTTCCTTCCATTGAGTGGTTCTCTCTCAAGATCCAAGATTGGCATTGGTTTGTTGGCCAAAGTCAAGATCAATGTCCATCGCGGATGTGTTTGAACCACGAAAGCTTTGTTCTATATCGCATGTCTTGGGCGGTTGTGACTTGTTGTCCAAAGTCAAGGTCACCTCTAGTTCATCGACGTGGATTAAGAAGCTTTCCCACAGTCAATCGGTCCTGCTTAACTGGAATCATTAAGCTTGTTGAGCCAAAGCCAATGCTTAGTTGATTCAGAGGAAAATGTTAGGAAATATATTGGATATATTTACATATATTAGATATATGTTTCGGACATGGAGGTCCACCTACTGGATCTAGGAATTGGATGAGATCCAATTGATCTTAGAGATCTACCTAGTTAAGTTTCATACAACTTGTTGGCCAAAGTCAGGGTTGTGTGTTATTTAACGGGATCCTAGCCCACTAGGAATCTAGGTTTCCCGAGTACTCCACAGAGGGTTAGAGGCTCACCGAAAAATAGTGGGAGGCAAGTATTAAATTTGCAATTTTGTTTAAATACTTGCCAATACGCGCTCTTTTATTTTAATTTATCGTTGTTATAAATATATTCGTTGGACTAATATTGAATATTGCTTTCTTTAAATAGTTGAACTGTATTCAAACAACTTCATTTGTAGTTGGTTATATAGTTGGACTATAGTAATCATTACATTTGAATGTAACCGATCATTTGTAGTTGATTATATAGTTGGACTATAGCAATCAATATAGCTGAAAGATTACCGTAAAAGAACATAATCCTAGGTGAAAATGTCTTTAACGACGTGAATTTTCAGATTGGGAATTGTATCTCAGAATAGTCCTGGAAGCCAAGAAGTTACTTTATATAATAGAGAAACCTCTCGGGCCTGAGCCCGGAGTTGAGCAAAATAGAGGCAGGAGCTTTGGAAGACTCATTGTGATGATAACTTTAGTACTCAATCTGTCATTCTTGCCGCAATGACTCTTTAATTTCGTTGTCAGAACTAAGGATTAGATCATTATACCATGATGTTGAAATTAAAAGATCTTCATAGATCTAACCTTAGATCTTAGAAGTATGAATTGCAAAAGAAGTTTTTTCGCTCACGCATGTCAGAGGGTACATCTGTCGAGCACTAGGTGTCACAGATGATTGCTGACATCGAACAGCTAAGGTTAGCTGGGCATTACCTACGACATCGAGACTTCCATAGATTTCATCTTATAGTCTCTGCCCGAAAGCTGGGGCGGGTTCATCTTGAACCAAGAGAAAACTCTTGGATAGTTTATGGCTATGCTCAAGAAAGCAAAGCCAGAGCTTCTAAAAGGGCAAGAAGCGCAAGACGCATCTTACTTCGACATCCCAGAAGGCCAGGGCTTGGCCGAAGGCTTCTAAGGGTGTGAAGAAAAGGGCAAAGGCAAAATCGTCACAGTCTTCTGGGAAGACTAAGGACATATCCCAACATGTCTGCCTAAACTGTAGCAAACGGGGTGACTGGAAACGTGACTGCCGTATGGACAAGGCAGACATGAAGGAAGTGAAGAAGGGCAAGGCTCCGACTCCATGTATGTTTGTCATAAACATATCCACTGCTAATTTTAAAATTGGATTTTGATACTGGGTGTGGTACATACATATGTACTGATTTGCGGGATCTGCTGATTAGCAGGATACTAGCTTCAGTTGAGATCGACCTATGAGTCGGAAACGGGACGAGAGTCACTGTTTTGGTTGTGGGAACCTAAGTTTTGGAACTGCCATTTGGGCATGTACTTAAATTAGGAAACTGTTATAATATACCTAGTTTGACTAGAAATATTATCTTTATATCTAGTTTAACCCGTTGCTAGTAAACCTTTATGTTCTAGAACACTGGGTGTTTTGTTTATAAATGTGATATTGAGATATACACATTATATATGAATAACAATATTTATATTTCGAATATAAATGAATCTCAAACATATAACATGACAAACAAAAGCTCAAACTGAGTAAATCAGATGAGACTTATTTGTGGTATTGTCGTCTGGGATGCATTGACAAGACTCGTATATCCACTCTTTTGAAGAATGGATGATATGGACAGATTTGATCATAATTCATATGATGTCTACGAATCTTGTTTATTTGGCAAAGTGCCTTTTAGCGGTAAAGGTACACATGCCACCGATAAGGGTGACAGTTTAGCCCGCGGCCCGGCCCGAGAGGCGAAAGTCCAGGGCTGGGCCTTAAAATGAAAGCCCGGCACGAACCCGAGCCGGGCTTTCCGATTTTGGCCCGGGCCCGGCCCGGCCCGAGCCAAAATAAAAAAAAAAATTATATATATATATATATGTTTGTATCATTTTTATTTGTTTTTAGCATTTAAATTGTTAATTTATCAATTAAACTTGTGATTTATTTATAAATTGTATTTGTATATAGTGTAAATATATTTTATATTTGTATATTTTTTAATTTTTTTAATTTTTTTTTTAAATTCGGGCCCAAAAAAAGCCCGGGCCCGGGCCCGGGCTTTTTTTTTGTTGGCCGGGCTCGGGCCGGGCTTGTCAAAGCCCGGGCCCGGGAAAAGCCCGGCCAGTTGCCACCCTTAGCCACCGAGCTGTTAGCCCTCGTTTATGGTGACGTATGTGGGCCCATGTCTAGCTAGGCTAGAGGTGAATAAAAATACTTCATAATCTTTACGGATGTTGCATCGCGTTATGGTTATCTGTTTCTTAAGAAACACAAATCAGAAACTTTTGATAAATTCAAAGAGTTTCGACATGAAGTAGAAAAACAGACGGCCAAAAGTATTAAGATATTACAGTTGGACCAAAATGGAAAATACTTGAGCAATAAGTTTCTCGATTACTTGAAAGAGTATGGTATTCTTTCATAGTGGACTCCTCCCGGAACACCTCCATTGAGTGGTGTGTCCGAACGGAGAAACCAGACTTTGTTGGACATGGTAAGGTTAATGATGAGTCGCACTGAGCTACCAATTTCCTTCACGGGCTACACATTGAACAGTGCAATACTTATTTTGAATAAGGTTCCGCCAAAGTTTGTTGGACAGACTCTATATTAAATATGGACAGGAAAGAAACCGGGTTTCGCATTCCTGATGATTTTGGAATGCTGGGCATATGTTTGGATGATACCAAACTACAACCCAAATTGGATAAGTGCCCATTTGTAATTGGTTATCCTAAGGAAACTAATTCAACGACTCACAAGAGAACAAAGATATTTGTTGCTCTCCATGTGGGTTTTCTAAGAGGAATACCTAAATGTAGTGGGAAGTGGGAAGAAAGTAGAACTCGATGAAAATCGGAGTGATACTGTTCCTGGCACCGATCCCTTAACAAAACACGAACAGTTCACCAAGGATGAATCTGTACTACAATCTTCTAATACACAAGAACCGCGTAGGTCGGAGAGAGTCAGGAAACAACCTAAGAGGTATGGGTTTCTGATCGGCGTAAACACACACGTATAACGCAAGCGCACGTATCGTTCAAGTAGTATAAAAATATCGATCCCACGAGGACTTAATATCTAATCTATTAATTTTATGAAGTCAAATGATTACTAGTATCTAACAGGTTGTTTGATTGATTTGAAATGGTGACGATTCTAAATTTAAAAACAAGTAAATAAAATTGTTCGAAAGTAGGTTTTAAGAAAATTCAATATTAAAAACTATCTAGGGTTGTGATTTCTTCCAATATCATTTTAAAGATGAAGTGGTTATTTTATGTTTGTGTAATAAATCGGTTTACTAACCTGGAACACTAAATTATGCAAAAGCCTCTGTCGATGGTCAGACGCAAATACCCAGTTTAACCCAATTGAACCATATGTCTATGTCAACCAAATTATCTGGATTCATTAAGTTTAAGTTCCAATTATGGCTACCCCCGCCCGACAGGTATATGTCTATCCTGTAAGGAAATCTATTAAAGGGTTATCTATCCTCAAGGAAGATCGTGGGCTATTAAGTCTAAGGCTGAAACCTAAAATCCCTATGTCTAGTTCATTTTAGATTTACCACATCAATCTTATTGGTGATCAGACAACAAGAAGCATTAAGCTTAAGACTTAATAAGTAAACCTTTAAATTACCCAAACTATAATTTAACCCTTTATAAACCGGTGATATTGGATTTCATCACAACCCCAGATAATTGGCTTAGTTACGACACATATTTACGGGTAGTAAAAAAAACTTAAATAAAATAAAAGACATAAAGTAAAATACTGAAAATTAAATGCTGAAAAGTAAATGCTGAAAGTAAATGCTGAAATTAAATACTGAAAATTAAATGCTGAAAAATAAATGCTGAAAGTAAATTGCTAAAAAGTAAATTGCTGAAAAGTAAATTGCTGAAAAGTAAATAAAGTAAGATTACAATAAAAGAAAATGCTGAGGTAAAAGGATCCACTTTTATTACTTCTATTTTAGATATCTCTCTTAATATAATATATTAACTTTGCATGATAATTACCAACCAGCCATATAGGCGGTATCCAGATTAAGTCAAATTAATAATAATTACCAACCGACCAATCAGGCGGTATCCAGTTTAGTCAGGTTAAAACCAATTTAAATAATTACCAACCGACCAATATGGCTGTATCCTCGTTAAGTCAGGTTTTAACTAGTTTATATATTATAATTAGGGAGATTAATCTAAATATTGTAATAAAAGTTTTACCTTTTACCCCAGCAAATGGGAGTTACCTCCTCATTACTGAAAAGTAAAAACTGAAAATTAAATAAAGAAAAGTACTGTGCGTAAAAGTAAATTGCGGAAAGTAAAAACTGAAAAGTAAAGAAAAGAAAGTGCGAAAACGAAAATTAATTACTGAAAGTTATAAATAAACAAACAAGATACAATCTTCTTAGTATTCTTAAGGAATTCCTTAGAAGAAAGTATGAATTTTACAAATGAAATGGCTTGGTATTTATAGGCAAAATTTTGGTGATGATTTGATAATTTTTATTATTTTTTTTATTAATTTATTTTTTTGCTTTGAAAATGATTGAAAGTGACTTTAATAATTACACACTACACACTTCTGGATGGTTCATCAATTTCGGGCATGAAATATTCAGAATTAGAAATTATTTTGTCTTTCAAAGTTGCAGTTATTTGAGTCTTCTTTAATCTGGAACTTGAATCAGCTCAATCCGATATCTGAGTAAAAGGTTATGCCCAAAATACGACAGATGCACAAAACTGGAATTTCCAAAACTGCACTTCGTCAAAACGCCCTTTCAAGTTTCCAATCTCCAAAATTAAAATATCAAGTCCAATAATTGCCCTTATTTGACCCATATTTCATCCTAAATGATTTCATTGAGACCCGATATTATTTTATCTGCAAAATAAACTAAAACACATCAAAACGTTCATCAAACCCGAGAAACTAAACAAAATATTAAGTTAAAGGGGGGGTAAATATTGATATATTTTCCGCTCATCACACCCCCAAACCTAACATTTTGCTAGTCCTCGAGCAAAAAAACAAAATAAAAATAAAATTAAACTAAGCCACTTTCGTATGGATCACGGTTGCATTTAGCATATGAAACAAGCATTTAAACCCCTAGGTGTCCCTAGTGGACGAGTTGTAGTCTCGTGAGGGCTTACAGCAACGATACCCACAAACGTTTTACAAAAGTAAAAAGATAATAAAATTAATGCACACAAAAGCAAAAAGACAAGAGAAAATAGAATAAAGAAGTTAGTGACTAATCAGGTGAAACTTCTACTCCAAGTCAATAGTTGTTTTGTTTCATTCTAAATTACAGAATAAGTAAATTCTCCGATTATGTTTACCATTCTTCATATACACAGCCAACAAAATATTAAATAACTCATTTTTGCCACAACAGTCATAAGTGCAGTTGATAAGAGAGTAATATTTTTGTCCTAAAGTTCTATCAGATTTAACACATTTTTGGTAGCAATGGAATAATTTTTCTCATTTTTCTGATTTTTTCTTTGATTTTTTTTTCTATTTTTTATTTATATACAATATCTTCCATCTATGTAGCGAGTGTTGGGTCAGTGGCTCCCAAACCAGTTGGCTTTAGGGCACCAGGTGTTAAGACACCCCTACGAACTTAATTACTCAGACTTTAGATATATATATTTTTGCAGCATCTTTAATCCATGTAACGAGCTTTGGGCCAGTGACTCCCAAACCAGTTGGTTTTAGGGCACTAGGTGTTAAAACACCCTTACAGACTTAATAACTCGGATCTCAGACGTTTTTTTTTTTTTACTCCATTGCTTTTTGAGATGTTTCCTCCAATTAAACTAGAGCACTGAATATTATAAACTTTTCGATTTTAGCTCATGTCCGTATGTTACCATGTGTATGTTGATAATATCTGTCAACTGAGCATATGAAGATTCATTTTAGTCAATTTTATGGAGAATTTACAAATTAAATAATTCAAAAGGAAATAAACAAAATTAACTTGTTTCGAAAATAGGCTTGAGATACGTCTCAGGAGTGGAAACTCCTTACTCAGCTATCTCTTACCAATTTCACTTTTTTAGTCAAAATAAAAACATAAAAACACAAAATATTTTTGTAATTTTTTGAAAATTTTTCAATTTTTTTGTATTTTTCGAAAAAATTTGAACTAAAAATAAAAACAACATACAAACTAAAAACAAGGTACTAATCAACTAATTTCTCTCCCCCAAACCTAAATGAGACATTGTCCCCAATGTCTTAAACAGTAAAAGGAGAGTTAAGAAGGTCGTACCTGGTTAGCTGAAATCTACAGGAAATTAAAGGTTAAGATCCAGATTAATTCGACGCCTCTTACCACGATCGTCCTCGGACCAATTTATCTTTGAAAGGATAGGGTCAACTTGTGGTTCATAGGCTATGAGTTGGTCTATTAGATCCGGAGCAGTTCTGGCAGTGAAGAGGAGTTCTTTCAAAGGTTTTGACACGAACTCATTTCTCCGAGCATCATCAAGAAACACACAAAGAAAATCATAAAATCCATCAACGTTGAGCAGTCCAAGCGGTTTCTGGTGTATGTTCAGGTTCGTCCAAGATAATACTATAAATATTTCCTCCAATGTACCCAAGCCACTTGGCAAAGCGATAAAAGCATCAACACGGTTAATCATTTCTACCAGTCGTTCAGACATACCTGGCACGATCAATTCCTCTCCGTTTGATGATCCAATAAGATTTGCCTCTGCCAAGGGTTTTGGGATAATTCCCAAAAAGTTACTGCCTCCTTCCTGTACAGCCTTTGAAACGACCCCCATAAGTCCGAGATTGCCTCCGCCATATATTAAGGGCATATTCCTTGCTGCTAAGACTCGACCCAATTCCTGTGCTGCTTCTACGTATTGTGGTTTAGTACCAACACTAGTACCGCAAAACACACAGATGTTTTCAACTCGTCTTCTTGAAGTGGCTTCCATTTTTTTTATGTATTTCTTTTTCAAATCAGGATGCCTTCAAAAGTGCATTGACGAGCTGAATTTATAGTACCTGAAAAGGGTGAGTAAAAATAGCACAAGTATCTTCCAAAAGACGATTAGTAACAAAATAGTAAAATAGATCGTGATATGGTCAAAAAGGTCTGGATCCTGTCGGAGAAAATAAAAGAAAACAACAAAACAAATCAAAATTATTAGGATAAGACAAAGAGATATAATATGTACAAGAATTAGAGCTTGATTAACGTCTATGCGTCAAAGACAAGTTTCTCATCCAATTTTCTTATAAATTGGCAAACAGGGTCTTTTTGAGTCAGATTCCCAAGACTTAACTGTTGTCTTTCTTTTTGAAATTGTGTATGTAATCTGCGAAAGGCTATGTGAACATATCCACTGGGATGCGTCTCAAGAGTCGAAGATATATCATCTAAAGACTCCTTACTCAAGCCATCCCTAATGAATTTAATTTTGTCTTCGCGATTATTAGACACCATTCCTAAAGAACGACAATGAGTATTGCAATTCCAACGTGCACATTTGTAACAAACACCCATTTGCTTAGCTCTTCGTTTCTTTGCATAGGTGCTTCTTCCAAAACCAGGCAGATGTGAAATAAAAGAGTCTGAAGACTCCCCTGCCAATCGGACTCGTGCTTCAATTACCCAACGAATGTCATTGGGAACACCATGGATCGTCAGTAACCTCATCCGTTCCAAGCGAGCTTTGTAAACTTTCATTAGAGATTTTTGAGGGAGCGAAGGAAATTGCTTGTGAAGATTTGCGAGAGCTTCTTCCATCTTGAAATGTCTTAACCTGCAAAAAACTAAACACACAAAATTAAATCACACCAAATCACAATATATACAAAAATGCATGGGTTGCCTCCCTGCTAGCGCTAAGTTTAAAGTCGTCAGCCAGACTTGACTTCTCGAACGTTAAGCTGGATCTGAAAGTGTAACACTTTCTTTTTGTCGCTCAAATGATTCTCCCCAGTAGTGCTTGACACGCTTGTTTTTAACCTTGAAAGTTTTGTTAGCGTCAGAATCATGTATCTCAACGGCTCTATTTGGTAAAACTTTGGTGATCACAAATGGACCTGACCACCGTGATTTTGGCTTCCATGGGAAGAATTTCACCCTTGATTTGTTTAACAGTACCTTCTGCCTGGTTCCAGTTGTATGCGCACTAACTTCTCATCATGTCTTTTCTTGCCCTTTTCTTTGTACAATTTGGCATCTTCAAAAGGCTGATTGTGAAATTCCGCCAATTCGTTGAGCTGGTGGAACTTTTTCTCTTATGTTGCTTGTAGAGCAAGAATTGGCTCTTTCAGTGCAAAATATGCTTTATCTTTAGGCTCCACAGGCAATTGACATGTTTTAAGTTTGTCAGTAGAACTTTTTCTTTCATCAGAGTTCTGAATGGTACTGTGTATCACATCGAGTTTGAAACATTCCTCCTTCTTTTCATCATCTGGGAAATTCATGGCCTTGAAAACATTGAATGTTACTTCTTGGTCCTGTACCCTCATGGTTAGTTCTCCTTTTTGTACATCAATAATGGTTCGACCTGTAGCCAGAACGGTCTCCTGAGGATGATTGGCACGTCTGCGTCTTCCTCCATATCAAGGACAATAAAATCTGCTGGGAAAATGAATTTGTCAACCTTGACCAGCACATCCTCAACTACACTCTTGGAAATACGAGCGTTCTACCAGCAAGTTGCAGTGAGACTGAAGTTGGCATTGTTTCTCCAATCTGTAATTTCCTGAAAATAGAAAAAGGCATCAAGTTAACACTAGCACCTAAATCACATAAAGCCTTACCAAAATTATGTTCTCCTATGACGCAAGGAATAGTGAAACTGCCAGGATCTTTCAACTTCGGGGGAAGTTTCCTCTGAATGATAGCACTGTCTTCTTCTGATAATGCTACTGTCTCGTAATCTCCCAATCTCCGCTTTCGTGAAAGAATATCTTTCATGAATTTGGCATTGGTGGGCATTTGTTCCAACGCTTCTGCAAATGGAATGTTGATATGCAGCTTTTTGAAGATTTCCAGAAACCGAGAAAACTGCTTGTCCAATTTGTTCTTCTAAAGACGTTGAGGAAAAGGTGGAGGTGGAGTGATCTGTTCTTTTTCCTTTGCTTCTTTTTCCTCCATCTGTTGCTTTATTTCTTTTGGAACTTCCTCAGCAGTTGTTTTGGCTCCAACATCTTTGTTGATTTCAGTACCGCTTTTTAACATGATGGCATGACATTGTTCCTTCCCAATGTTTCTTGGATTTGGCTCAGTGTTGCTAGGAATGGTACCTGGCGGTCTGTAACTCTGAGCATTTTCCAGTTGTCCCATTTGATTCTCCAGTGCTTTAATAGAAGCAGATTGACTTTGAATTAATGCTGATTGGGATTGAAACATAGCATCATATCTTGCTGCTTGAGAGTCCTGTTTTGCTTCTAACTTTTTCAAGTGGGTCAACACTTCTATTATTCCTGGTTCATTTGCCTGCTCCTGGCTTTTGTTCTGTTGTTGGAATTCAGGTGGTGGATAGTTTTGATGTTGGCCTGAATTGTTGCTCCATGAAAAATTGGGATGATTCCTCCACCCTGGGTTGTAGGTGTTGGAATATGGATTGTTCCCATGTCTGTTGAAATTGTTGACAAAATTCACTGTCTCTTCATGCTGAACTGGTTCTGGTGCTCCTTTATATGATGAACTTGTGGATCCACCATTAACCTTCATGTTAAGAGTTTCCAGATTTTTGCAAATCATATCCAGCTTGACATTCAGTGCTGTGTTGGCTCCAACTTCATAAATTCCTGCGATTCTTTGGATCATGCTCCTTTCTGTTGACCACAAAGAATTATTGTTGGCCATTTCTTCAATTAAATCCCAAGCCTGATCTTCTCCTTTTGCCATTAGTGCTCCTCCAGCAGCAGCATCGATTGTGGTTCTCATTATTCCAGAAAGTCCATTATAGAATGTTTAGACTTGAAGCCATTTTGGAATCTCATGGTGAGGACATTTCCGGAGCAAATCTTTGTACCTTTCCCAAGCTTCGCAGAGGGATTCTGAATCTTGTTGTACAAAGGATGTGATGTCATTCCTCAACTTTGCAGTTCTGGCCGGTGGAAAGTATTTTGCAAGGAATTTGGTGGCTAGAGTGTTCCAAGTTGTGATGGAACCTGCTGGTAGTGAATGTAGCCAAGCTTTAGCTCTGTCCTTCAAGGAGTATGGGAAAACTCGCAGTCTCATTGCTTCTTCTGATGCTCTGTTGTAGATGAAAATACCGCAAACTTCCAGGAAGTTACTGATGTGGGCATTAGGATCTTCAGTTTCATTCCCCCCGAACTGAACTGACTGCTGAATCATCTGAATGCATGTTTTGATGTCACACACATTTGCTGGTAAGGGAGGAAGTACAATACAGGAAATGAGTCTGTCAACCACCGGAATGGTTCTGTCTCGAATGGGAATTGGTGGTGCAACCTCCAACGGTTCAGGTTCCATGTTGACTAAAGCTTCTTGGCCTTCTTGCCTTTCCCTTCTCAACTGTCTCATGGTTCTTTCAATTTCTGGGTCAAGCGATCGGAGTTCAAAGCTTCTGGTTCGTCTCATGTAGTTTCTGAGAACCTGAAACACAAGAAAACAAAAACAATAAGTAAAAAGAAATTAGATACAAGTAATGTATCTAACCCCTAAATTAATAGTGAAAGATAAATAAGTCCCTGGCAACGGCACCAAAAACTTGATCGGCGTAAACACACACGTATAACACAAGCGCACGTATTGTTCAAGTAGTATAAAAATATCGATCCCACGAGGACTTAATATCTAATCTATTAATTTTATGAAGTCAAATGATTACTAGTATCTAACAGGTTTTTTGATTGATTTGAAATAGTGACGATTCTAAATTTAAAAACAAGTAAATAAAATTGTTCGAAAGTAGGTGTAGACAACAGGACCTGGGCGACGCTGTCCTAGGCTCGCGGCCTAGTTGAGAAGTACGAAATAACATGGAGTCGCCACCCGGTGTGAGCTGGGAAAATGAGATTAAGGCCGCACTCACCCCTCGCAAGAGAATACCTCAAACCTTTGGGTTCGGAATGGTCTCTTACTTTATGTCATCTTGTAATATTTGTGATTTGTGCAATATTAATCAAAACTACTTAACATACATGTACAATGATAATTCAACCTAATTCACATTCATAAAAATAAATCTTACATTTAAATTTACATGCTTCGAAAATGAGTTTTCATAACATAACAAATACAAAAATAAACATGTGGGCCAGTAACTTGGCCACTATTAATGTAGGACCTCGCATACCTGAGTAGACGTATCTGACGTCGACCGAATACGCCGCGTCCGTAACAGTAAAGTAACAAAGGGTGCCCTCAGGTCTTACCTTTAAGACGCTGTCCGGGAGTGCGTTCTGCGGTGCCGGAAGGGGTTATCATTCCATTGTTCTCACTGATGCGATTTTTCCACTGTTTTGTCCGGGTTCGCCGTTTTCAATGTTTTGTCCGTTTCAACGGATCCGCTGTTTCTGCCGTTTTCACTGTTTTCACCCGCGGTTACAGTTTACCGTTTTATCTGTATTCTCACAGTTTCAACTCGCCGTTTTTGCCGTTTCACTCGTTATTTCCACTTGTCATTTTTCTGTACTTTTCTGTTATTTCCACTCGTTGTTTTCTCTCTGTTTTTAAACCCAATTTTTATTCTCTCTCTCGGGTAATTCGTGGGTTATTTTGGTCACGGTTTTGGGATGATTTTTCACGTATGCATGGAGGCTCAATTATGGGTTATTATGGGCTCGGTTTCACGGCAGTTTGGAGAGGTTATTTCACGTGTGCATGGCACATGCATGGGGCAGTTTACTGCTTTGGTCGATCAGTTTATCATCGGCAGAATGTGTCCCTTTGGTGGGCTGTTCTTGAAGAGGGTTCTGGTGTTTTTGTGGTTTCTTTGTCACGGCTAATGGAGGGGCAGTGGCTGTGGCGTGAGCAGTGTGCTTTGAATGGTTTCTGTTTGGCCGTGAGGTTAGGGACAGTTAGGCGTGAGCTTGTGCATTTGTTGAATGAAGGCAGGGGCTGTTTCACGTGCATATGGGGCTGTTTGAAGGGGCTTTGTGCGTGTATTCAGGAGGCTGTTTGAAGGGCTATTCACTGGTAGTGTTTATGCGTGATGAAGGGGTTGCTTCGTGAAGGGCTTATTTGGCGCAGTCTGGGCGTGAAAGGAGGGTTGGTCTGCGCTCGTCAGTGGCTGAATGTAGGGTTTCATTGTGGCTGTTTATGGAGGGAGTGCAGGGGCTGTGTTGATGTCAGTTTGGTGTGTTGAAGGATGAGGGATGTGGCTTAGTGATAGGCTAAGTGTGAAGAGGCAAGGTGAGTGTGTGCAGTGAGGCTCTCGGCGTGAGGGTAATGAGAGAGAAGTTGTGTCTTCACGTGGGCTCTAGGGTTTATTCATGCAGCTTGCGTGAGTGAGCTGATGGGCTGTGTGGGTTTCGAGTGGACTGGTGAGGTGTGAGGCTGCTATGTTGATGCTTGCTAGGGACGTGAGGTCAGGGGGAGGCAGATGGCTAGTTTAGGGGTTGAGTGTTTGAATGGCGTGAGGCAGTGGATTGAAGGCCATAACTGGGCGTTTGGCGTGAAGGGAATAGGTGTGTCTTGTGAATGATCAAGGGGCAGTTAAGGGTCACGGATTGATGTGAGAAGAGGCAAATGGGTTGCTAAAATGGCTAGTTTGTGGTCAGTTGTGGGCAATCTCCAGGGCTGTTTGTGAAGGCTGTGTGGGCAGTGCTTAGAGAGGCTGTATTGGCATGAGCTTAGGGCTGAGTTAGGGTTTCATGGCGGTGAAGGGTGTGGATGGTTGAAGATGATGGTGGTGAGCTTGGCCGTAGGGTTCAAGCAGGGAGGGGCGTTGATGATGATGTCTAGTGAAGGTAGTTCATTGATGATGATTAACGATGGAGGTTTTCCAAAATGATGAGATCCCTCTTGATGATGAAGGCGTGTGGTGTTTTGATGGGTGGTCTTTGGTTGTTAGTGTTTGGAAAGGTGGCAAGGTGTGGGCGTGGGGCATATGAACGTGGGTATTGTTTGACAAAATGGAGCTTGAATGTTTTGGTTTTGACAAATAAAATAAAGAAAAGGGAAAGGAAGGTGGGTGGCAGGTGGAAGTGAGGTGATGATCACATGGGAGCATTGAAACTTGGGAGATGATTGCTTTGTTTGTAGTTGCAAGTTGGTCAGTGGAGTGATGGGTGGTTATAGGTGCATGGGTTTATGTAATGGGCATGCAGGGAAGAAAGTTAGTGGAGGATGGGTGGCTAATGCTAAATTGGTTTAATTTATTTTGTCAATTTATGCTTGGTGGAGTTGGTGTTCTCGTGGGTGGGAAGGAAATTGGCACCTGGTTATTGTTTTGGTTTAAATGGGTGTGGGCTTTGGTTTAGGTGGGCTTGGTGTTTGGGCCAAGGAAATGTTGCTTGCGAGGGTTCTGGGCCAAGGATGATTCTGAAATGGAAAAGGCGACGACGAACCCGAAGCAAACGAGCGAATAAAATCCACAAAACGTCAATTCTTGACTTTCCCTTTCCGACGGCCGCTTTCCGCGAATTCCACGACATGAAAAGGTAGTGCCTCTTTACGAGGCTCGTCATTGGGCTGGTATGCAAAAATGCAATGTCTACAGTCGCCCCCACTTTGATGGGACTTGTGTAGTGTGTGACATTGACAATTTTATCAAAGTTACGTGCAATGCATTTTTACTTACCTGGCTCGCCAGCTGCCACCTGACTTGCCTGTTGTCTCGAACTGAGTTGATGCTACAGTGGACCTCGATCCTGGGACGCATCCCAATACCTGCAACCAACAACGGGGGCACCTCGACCCTCGAACTGATGATGTAGTGGGCACCTCGACCCTGGGCACCTCGACCCAACACCGCTGACAAATAGGGACCTCGCCCTGAAATGATGATGTAGTGGGCACCTCGACCCTGGGCACCTCGACCCGGAACTACAACAGACAACGGGGGCACCTCGACCCAACACCGCTGACAAATAGGGACCTCACCCTGAAATGATGATGTAGTGGGCACCTCGACCCGGAACTACAACAGACAACGGGGGCACCTCGACCCTGGGCACCTCGACCCAACACCGCTGACAAATAGGGACCTCGCCCTGAAATGATGATGTAGTGGGCCCTCGACCCTGGGCACCTCGACCCGGAACTACAACAGACAATGGGGGCAACTCGACCCAACACCGCTGACAATAGGGACCTTGCCCTCGAAATGATGATGTAGTAAGCACCTCGACCCTGGGTACCTCGACCCGGAACTACAACCGACAACTGGGGCACCTCGACCCTGGGCACCTCGACCCAACACCGCTGACAATAGGGACCTCGCCCTCGAAATATGATGATGTAGTGGGCACCTCGACCCTGGGCACCTCGACCCAATACTGCTAACAATAGGGACCTCGCCCTGAAATATGATGATGTAATGGATCTTCGACCCTGAACTGGTACTGATGTGGGCCTCGCCCCAAGACTGATACTGATGTGGGACTCACCCTCAAGCTGATATTGATGTGGGCCTCGCCCACCCAAACTGAAACTGATGTGGGCCTCGCCCCAAACTGATATGGGCCTCGCCCCAAATTGATACTGATATGGAGCCTCGCTCCCAACTGATACTAATATGGAGCCTCGCTCCCAATCTGATACTGATGTGGAGCCTCGCTCCCAATCTGATACTGATATGGAGCCTCGCTCCCAGGCTGATGTGGGCCTCGCCCCCTAACTAATAAGATGTGGAGCCTCGCTCCCAAGCTGATGTGGGCCTCGCCCCCAAGCTGATATGATATGGAGCCTCGCTCCCAAGCTGATATGGGCCTCACCTCCAACTGACACTGATATGGAGCCTCGCTCCCAACTGATACTGATATGGAGCCTCGCTCCCAATCTGATACTGATGTGGAGCCTCGCTCCCAATCTGATACTGATATGGAGCCTCACTCCCAAGCTGATGTGGGCCTCGCCCCCAAGCTGATAAGATGTGGAGCCTCGCTCCCGATCTGATACTGATGTGGAGCCTCGCTCCCAGGCTGATGTGGGCCTCGCCCCCAAGCTGATATGATATAGAGCCTCGCTCTCAATCTGATACTGATGTGGAGCCTCGCTCCCAATCTGATACTGATATGGAGCCTCGCTCCCAAGCTGATGTGGGCCTCGCCCCCAAGCTGATAAGATGTGGAGCCTCGCTCCCGATCTGATACTGATGTGGAGCCTCGCTACCAATCTGATACTGATATGGAGCCTCGCTCCCAAGCTGATACTGATATGGGCCTCGCCCAAACTGATACTGACATGGGCCTCGCCCCAAACTGATACTGATATGGGCCTCGCCCAAACTGATACTGACATGGGCCTCTCCCAAAACTGATACTGATATGGGCCTCGCCCCAAACTGATACTGATATGGGCTTCGCCCAAACTGGTACTGTAGCTGATGTGAGCCTCGACCCTGTGACTCATCTCTGAAAACTGATACTGTAGTTGATGTGGGCCTCGCCCCAAATTGATATGGGCCTCGCCCTCAACTGATATGGCCTCGCCCTCGAACTGATGCTGATGTGGGGCCTCACCCCAAAGCCGATATGGGTCTCGCCCTCGAACTGATGATGTAGGGTCTCGCCCCCAAGCTGATAATGATGTGGGCTTCAACCCTGGGACTCATCCCCGAAATGGATACTGTGTCTTCATACTCGGAGTGTCGTACCTGGCAGAACTGATCTGATGTCTCCATACCCGGAGTGTCGTACCTGGCAGAGCTGATCTGATGCTCCATACCTGAAGCGCCGCACTCGGCAATACCGATTCTGACAAAGATATGGGCCTCGCCCGTAGAGTGTCATACCTGGCAAAGACTGATAGTGATGTGGGCCTCAACCCGCAGAGTGTCATACCCGGCAAAGACTGATAATGATGTGGGCCTCGCCACCAGGATGCCATACCCGGCAGAACTGATACTGAACTAATGTGGGCCTCACCCAGAATGCCATACCCGGCAAAACTGATACTGTGTCTCCATACCCGGAGTGTCGTACCTGGCAAAATCGATATTGTGTCTCCATACCCGGAGTGCCATACCCGACGATACTGATACTGAACTGATGTGATGTGGGCCTCGCCCCTAGAATGCCATACCTGGCGAAACTGATAGTGATATGGGCCTCAACCCGCAGAGTGCCGTACCCGGCAAAGATTGATAATGATGCAAATGATTTATTTCAACATGCTATATTGCTCTCCTCGAGACAATCTTAATAGCTAAACATATTTTCGTCCTCAACGAATGCTTTGTGTCAAAACCAGAGAACTTTCAAAGTACTTGATACACACAACTCCGATCGTCTGAATATGTGATCTGAACTAGACTCCTGGTGTGTGTGTGAGCTAAGGCTCTTTCACAGCTTAGTCCTTAAGTAAGCCAACTTGGTGATTTCGTTTCAGAGAATCGAACCAGTGGGTCTAACCAACCTGGATGTCTTAATCACATTCTGTGATTACTTCAGCATACTCAACATGATATGATTTTCATTTTTTTTTCTTTTGTCTCTTTCTTTTCTTTTTCTTTTTTTCTTTTTTTTTTCTTTCTTTCTTTCTTTCTCTTTTTTCTTTTCTCTTCTCTTTTTCTGACACACCTACCCTTTAAGGTAGCATTTCTCCTCATGGTGGTCCTAATACTCGCCCATGGGTAGCTTCACGCTTATCGGTTATAGGTGGTCTATTTTTTTTTCAGAGACTTGTTTTTTTATTTCAACCATATCATATATCATAGCATCAGCAAACAAGTGTGGACATTCTGGCAAACGGTCATTCACCAATACATCATCTCTTCAACTAGTCACCTAGCTAACCACTCAGGCTTCTACTGCTAGGATCCCATAATCAAGTGCTCGTGAGTCTAACTGAGATCAATCCATTCAAAATACTGGATGAAAGCGCGTCTCGCACTTTTTGTTTCTAGGGTTTCTCCCTACAGCATGCAATGTCATCACAGGACATATGTCTAATTATCAAAGACTTCTCTCACTCATTTTTTTTTCTTCTTCTTTTTTTTCAATTTTTTTTTTCTTTTTTCATTCATTTTTTTTTTCATAATTAAAATGAAATACAAACTTTTCAAATAAAACACAAACTTTCAAATAGGCATGGGATACCTGGTCAGCAGGGCACATTACCGATTCAGATCAATGTCCAATTTGCGCTTCTTGCCACGATCACTATCAGTCCAGTCCAATTTGGAGATGATAGGGTCAAGCTTCGGCTCAAAAGCCAGGATCTGGTCAATCAACTCTTCGGCCTTTATTGCCGTCAGGAAAATGTCTTCCACAGATTTGGTGACAAATTCATGTCTCTTGGCTTCCGCAAGAAACACAAACAGGAAATCGAAGAAGTGCTCAATATTAAGCAACCCGATGGGTTTCCGGTGAACGTTTAGGTGTGCCCATGACGCCACTGTAAATATTTCTTCGAATGTGCCAAGTCCACCTGGTAATGCAATGAACACATCTGCAGTATTAATCATTTCATGGAGTCGTTCAGACATACCTGATACAATGCGCTCGTCTCCATTTGTTGGCCCGATTAACTGTTCATCTGCCAAAGGTCTCGGGATGATTCCCAAAACATTACCGCCACCATCTTGAACGGCTTTTGAAACAGCTCCCATCATTCCCAGATTGCCACCGCCATATACCAAGTGCATGTTTTTCGCAGCCATGACTCGCCCCAATTCCTTAGCAGCTTCCAAGAATTTAGGTATGTTACCAGGGTTAGATCCACAGAAGACACAAATTTTCTTGAATCGTTGCTGTGAGGTAGCTTCCATCTTTTTTTTTCTTACTTGGATGTATATTTGAATGTGTTGAGGAGAGCAATGCCGCTGAATTGATAGGACCTGCAAAAGAGGTGAATAATAATTGCAATAACATATTCCACTGAATGACGGTTAGCTAGATCACAAAAGAAGTCATCAGAAGTCAAGAAAGGCCATCGGATCATGTCTGCAAAAACAACGACAGAAAAATCATGAGATGTCAAAAAGTTGTGGATTCGTTCCAGGAAAATAACAGAAAATAACAAAGGAGATCGTGATACGTCAAAAAGCTGTGGATTCTTTCAACGAAAATAACAGAAAATACCAAAGGAAGCTCTAAAATGTCAAAAAGCGTTGTGGATCTCTTCCACTTCAACATGTCGTGAATGGTCCAAACAGTTATAGATTTCTGCCACCATTAATGAATTATCTCACATTCTTGTGATTGCCAAGCACCAATCCCTATGTCCTAACTTGCTCCGCCTTTGCTTTCACCTGCAAAAATAACACAAAATTAGAGATTTTACAAGAACATGAAACAGGAATCACAGCAACTTGCATAGGTTGCCTCCCTTCAGCATTAACTTCATTGTCTTCAGCCAGACATGATCGAAGTTCTTCTGTCAGTGTGGCATCACCGTCGTCTTTAGTGCTTGCCGCTTTTGATCTTCGCTGCTTTCCTTGCTCCGCCTTTGTTCATCGTCTTCAGCCAGACATGACCGAAATTCTTCTGTCATCGTGGCTTCACCGTCGTCTTTTTGTGCTCGCCGTTTTTTATTTTTTTTTATTCTTGCTGCTTTCTCTTCTTTCTCTCTTTCTTTTTTTCTTTAAACCTGCAAATACAAAACAACAGAATAAATACGTGTGCATGTAAGTATGCAAGTGTAGAGATACTCCATTTTCGTGATGGGTTGGATCCTCATTGTGCTCCTTGGCGCCATATGTCCCCGGTCGCCCCTTGATGGTACCCATCTGTTTGAAATCTGTAAAAACAAAACACAAAACAAGAATGCAAGTTACGTGTATGCATGTATGTATTTCCTATCCTGTTGGGTTAGGTCTTCCACCTGTTCCCTCGGTGACCGCTCAATTCCTTTTTTTTTCAGCAAAGTGCAGTTTCAATCTGCTTACGTCGACCGACTTGGTGAATTCCTCATTTCCCAAATCCGGTAGTCTCATTGCCTTGTTCCCAATCTTCTGTCTTTTCTGCTTATTTCTTCTGAGAATTCTCCATGTTTCAGATACCTCTGAACATCATAATACCAAGGCCTTCTGTCATCGGCTTCCACATCCGATATCTCTCATGTCCATACACCGGCTTGCTTGCAGTTGTCAGCACAAGTGGTCTCATCACCAATTTCTCTGGATTTTCTCAAGCCGCAGCTAGTGTCACCAATGTGTCAGTCATCTGATTTTTTCCGACAAGTGCTGAAATCTAAAGTCAGAGATTTTCTGTGCCAGACTTCTGAGGTAGAACAACAATTATCCCTTTAACTCTTATTCTCATTGCATCTTCAGTTTTTTCAAACATCTTTTGACAACGGTTTACTCAAACTGGAGAGTTGTCTGTTTCTGATAGGAGAAGTCTTTGAGGAAGTAGACTCGGTCTTTGAAGGTTTCCCAATGATCTTTTCATTCTGGTTGCACAAGTCTCTGTTACTAGCTGTATAGGGCACGGTCAAACTGGTCACATCATTGTTCAGGACTTGCAACTGCTCAAAAATCTCGGCTACCTTGGCTTCCAATTGATCCAGGCGGGATTCTTCGTTGACTACCTCACTTATTCTAGTTGACGATTCTTTTGACAAATCTCTCCTTTTTCCCAACCCAACGAGAGTCTATAATGGCCTCTAAGACAAAAAGGGTTAGCATGATGCATGAATGCTGACATTGATGTATGATGTACAAAAATAAATAATAAACTCAAAAAATGATTCACACTAATTGGCCTGTTATCATTTTAAAGTATTCAATCACATCATTGCGCGGTGCAAACTTGTTCCAGTTTCAAAAGACCTAACAGGTTTACACTTTTGCAATAACACAGCTAAATAACTTCAAATGATGAAAGGCCCAAACACAAATTGGCCCATCGGCATTTCAGAAATTTTGACATAATTGTCAAAAGGACATGAACTTGTCCCGATTTAAACGAAACGAGTTCATATCTTTTAACAAAGAGTCCAAAAAATCCAAATGACAATAGTCCAAAACACAAACATAAACACAAATGACAACAGTCTAAAACACAGGCATAAACACAGTAGTCATGATTAATTAAAACACAAATCACAAACATTACAAGATATCATTTCGGAGCCAATTCTCTATCATCCCCAGTGGAGTCGCCAGACTGTAGACAACAGGACCTGGGCGACGCTGTCCTAGGCTCGCGGCCTAGTTGAGAAGTACGAAATAACATGGAGTCGCCACCCGGTGTGAGCCGGGAAAATGAGATTTAAGGCCGCACTCACCCCTCGCAAGAGAATACCTCAAACCTTTGGGTTCGGAATGGTCTCTTACTTTATGTCATCTTGTAATGTTTGTGATTTGTGCAATATTAATCAAAACTACTTAACATACATGTACAATGATAATTCAACCTAATTCACATTCATAAAAATAAATCTTACATTTAAATTTACATGCTTCGAAAATGAGTTTTCATAACATAACAAATACAAAAATAAACATGTGGGCCAGTAACTTGGCCACTATTAATGTAGGACCTCGCATACCTGATTAGACGTATCTGACGTCGACCGAATACGCCGCGTCCGTAACAGTAAAGTAACAAAGGGTGCCCTCAGGTCTTACCTTTTAGTCGCTGTCCGGGAGTGCGTTCTGCGGTGCCGGAAGGGGTTATCATTCCACTGTTCTCACTGATGCGATTTTTCCGCTGTTTTGTCCGGGTTCGCCGTTTTCAATGTTTTGTCCGTTTTCAACGGATCCGCTGTTTCTGCCTTTTCACTGTTTTCACCCGCGGTTACAGTTTACCGTTTTATCTGTATTCTCACAGTTTCAACTCGCCGTTTTTGCCGTTTCACTCGTTATTTCCACTTGTCATTTTTCTGTACTTTTCTGTTATTTTCACTCGCTGTTTTCTCTCTGTTTTTAAACCCAATTTTTATTCTCTCTCTCGGGTAATTCGTGGGTTATTTTGGTCACGGTTTTGGGATGATTTTTCACGTATGCATGGAGGCTCAATTGTGGGTTATTATGGGCTCGGTTTCACGGCAGTTTGGAGAGGTTGTTTCACGTGTGCATGGCACATGCATGGAGGCAGTTTACTGCTTTGGTCGATCAGTTTATCATCGGCAGAATGTGTCTCTTTGGTGGGCTGTTCTTGAAGAGGGTTCTGGTGTTTGTGTGGTTTCTTTGTTACGGCTAATGGAGGGGCAGTGGCTGTGGCGTGAGCAATGTGCTTTGAATGGTTTCTGTTTGGCCGTGAGGTTAGGGACAGTTAGGCGTGAGCTTGTGCATTTTTTGAATGAAGGCAGGGGCTGTTTCACGTGCATATGGGGCTATTTGAAGGGGCTTTGTGCGTGTATTCAGGAGGCTGTTTGAAGGGCTATTCACTGGTAGTGTTTATGCGTGATGAAGGGGTTGCTTCGTGAAGGGCTTATTTGGCGCAGTCTGGGCGTGAAAGGAGGGCTGGTCTGCGCTCGTCAGTGGCTGAATGTAGGGTTTCAGTGTGGCTGTTTATGGAGGGAGTGCATGGGATGTGTTGATGTTAGTTTGGTGCGTTGAAGGATGAGGGATGTGGCTTAGTGATAGGCTAAGTGTGAAGAGGCAAGGTGAGTGTGTGCAGTGAGGCTCTCGGCGTGAGGGTAATGAGAGAGAAGTTGTGTCTTCACGTGGGCTCTAGGGTTTATTCATGCAGCTTGCGTGAGTGAGCTGAGGGGCTGTGTGGGTTGCGAGTGGACTGGTGAGGTGTGAGGCTGCTATGTTGATGCTTGCTAGGGACGTGAGGTCAGGGGGAGGCAAATGGCTAGTTTAGGGGTTGAGTGTTTGAATGGCGTGAGGCAGTGGATTGAAGGCCATAGCTGGGCGTTTGGCGTGAAGGGAATAGGTGTGTCTTGTGAATGATCAAGGGGCAGTTAAGGGTCACGGATTGATTGTGAGAAGAGGCAAATGGGTTGCTAAAATGGCTAGTTTGTGGTCAGTTGGTGGGCAATCTCCAGGGCTGTTTGTGAAGGCTGTGCGGGCAGTGCTTAGAGAGGCTGTATTGGCATGAGCTTAGGGCTGAGTTAGGGTTTCATGGCGGTGAAGGGTGTGGATGGTTGAAGATGATGGTGGTGAGCTTGGCCGTAGGGTTCAAGCAGGGAGGGGCGTTGATGATGATGTCTAGTGAAGATAGTCCATTGATGATGATTAACGATGGAGGTTTTCCAAAATGATGAGATCCCTCCTGATGATGAAGGCGTGTGGTGTTTTGATGGGTGGTCTTTGGTTGTTAGTGTTTGGAAAGGTGGCAAGGTGTGGGCGTGGGGCATATGAACGTGGGTATTGTTTGACAAAATGGAGCTTGAATGTTTTGGTTTTGACAAATAAAATAAAGAAAAGGGAAAGGAAGGTGGGTGGCAGGTGGAAGTGAGGTGATGATCACATGGGAGCATTGAAACTTGGGAGATGATTGCTTTTTTTGTAGTTGCAAGTTGGTCAGTGGAGTGATGGGTGGTTATGGGTGCATGGGTTTATGTAATGGGCGTGCAGGGAATAAAGTTAGTGGAGGATGGGTGGCTAATGCTGAATTGGTTTAATTTATTTTGTCAATTTATGCTTGGTGGAGTTGGTGTTCACGTGGGTGGGAAGGAAATTGGCACCTGGTTATTGTTTTGGTTTAAATGGGTGTGGGCTTTGGTTTAGGTGGGCTTGGTGTTTGGGCCAAGGAAATGTTGCTTGCGAGGGTTCTGGGCCAAGGATGATTCTGAAATGGAAAAGGCGATGACGAACCCGAAGCAAACGAGCGAATAAAATCCACAAAACGTCAATTCTTGACTTTCCCTTTCCGACGTCCGCTTTCCGCGACTTCCACGACATGAAAAGGTAGTGCCTCTTTACGAGGCTCGTCATTGGGCTGGTATGCAAAAATGCAATGTCTACAGTAGGTTTTAAGAAAATTCAATATTAAAAACTATCTAGGGTTGTGATTTCTTCCAATATCATTTTAAAGATGCAGTGGTTATTTTATGTTTGTGTAATAAATCGGTTTACTAACCTGGAACACTAAATTATGCAAAAGCCTCTGTCGATGGTCAGACGCAAATACCCAGTTTAACCCAATTGAACCATATGTCTATGTCAACCAAATTATCTGGATTCATTAAGTTTAAGTTCCAATTATGGCTACCCCCGCCCGACAGGTATATGTCTATCCTGTAAGGAAATCTATTAAAGGGTTATCTATCCTCAAGGAAGATCGTGGGCTATTAAGTCTAAGGCTGAAACCTAAAATCCCTATGTCTAGTTCATTTTAGATTTACCACATCAATCTTATTGGTGATCAGACAACAAGAAGCATTAAGCTTAAGACTTAATAAGTAAACCTTTAAATTACCCAAACTATAATTTAACCCTTTATAAACCGGTGATATTGGATTTCATCACAACCCCAGATAATTGGCTTAGTTACGACACATATTTACGGGTAGTAAAAAAACTTAAATAAAATAAAAGACATAAAGTAAAATACTGAAAATTAAATGCTGAAAGTAAATGCTGAAAGTAAATGCTGAAATTAAATACTGAAAATTAAAAGTTGAAAAGTAAATGCTGAAAGTAAATTGCTAAAAAGTAAATTGCTGAAAAGTAAATTGCTGAAAAGTAAATAAAGTAAGATTACAATAAAAGAAATGCTGAGGTAAAGGATCCACTTTTATTACTTCTATTTTAGATATCTCTCTTAATATAATATATTAACTTTGCATGATAATTACCAACCAGCCATATAGGTGGTATCCAGATTAAGTCAAATTAATAATTAATTACCAACCGACCAATCATGTGGTATCCAGTTTAGTCAGGTTAAAACCAATTTAAATAATTACCAACCGACCAATATGGCGGTATCCCCTCGTTAAGTCAGGTTTTAACTAGTTTATATATTATAATTAAGGGAGATTAATCTAAATATTAGTAATAAAAGTTTTACTTTTTACCCCAGCAAAGGGGAGTTACCTCCTCATTACTGAAAAGTAAAAACTGAAAATTAAATAAAGAAAAGTACTGTGCTTAAAAGTAAATTGCGGAAAGTAAAAACTGAAAAGTAAAGAAAAGAAAGTGCGAAAACGAAAATTAATTACTGAAAGCTATAAATAAACAAACAAGATACAATCTTCTTAGTATTCTTAAGGAATTCCTTAGAAGAAAGTATGAATTTTACAAATGAAATGGCTTGGTATTTATAGGCAAAATTTTGCCTCCATCAAATCATCCACCAAATCAATTATTAATTGCTCCACTAATCTCTTATCATGTTTGGTGATGATTTGATAATTTTTATTTTTATTTTTATTAATTTATTTTTTTGCTTTGAAAATGATTGAAAGTGACTTTAATAATTACACACTACACACTTCTGGATGGTTCATCAATTTCAGGCATGACAGATTCAGAATTCAAAATTATTTTGTCTTTCAAAGTTGCAGGTATTTGAGTCTTCTTTAATTTGGAACTTGAATCAGCTCAATCCGATATCTGAGTAAAAAGTTATGCCCAAAATACGACAGATGCGCAAAACTGGAATTTCCAAAACTGCACTTCGTCAAAACGCCCTTTCAAGTTTCCAATCTCCAAAATTAAAATATCAAGTCCAATAATTGCCCTTATTTGACCCATATTTCATCCTAAATGATTTCATTGAGACCCGATATTATTTTATCTGCAAAATAAACTAAAACACATCAAAACGTTCATCAACCCGAGAAACTAAACAAAATATTAAGTTAAAGGGGCGGTAAATATTGATATATTTTCCACTCATCAGTTTCTGATCTCACCTCATGTAGATGTCAATCTTATTGAGGAAGGCGAACGGACTAGGAAATGATACAAGGTATTGACTCCGGTTTATGGCACTGCCATGAAGTCCAAAATGGATTCCATGTATACCAACCAAGTTTGGACATTGGTTGGTGTACCAGAAGGCATTGTGCCTATTGGTAGCAAATGGGTCTTCATGGTGAAGACAAACATGGATGGCAATATACAAACGTACAAAGCTAGGCTTGTAGCGAAAGGGTATCGTCATCAATATGGTGTCGATTACGACGAAACCTTTTACCCGTTGCCATGATTAAATCCATTCGGATAATGCTTGCAAGTGCTGCTTATTTCATTTATGAAATATGGCAGCTGAACGTCAAAAACCACTTTCCTTAACGGAAACCTTTTGGAGGATGTTTACAACATCCTGACGGTTTTGTCGTTCTGAAACATGCAAACAAGGTTTGCAAGTTAAATCGATCCATTTATGGATTGAAACAAGCATTGTGTTCTTGGAACCAACGTTTTGATGAGATCATAATAGAATATGATTTCATTCAAAACGAAGATGATTTTTGTGTATATAAGAAGGTTAGTGGGAGCGCACTGACATTGGATGTCCTATACATTGATGATGTATTATTTCTTGGATTTAACATTCCCATGTTAACAATCGGTGAAATCTTGGCTTTCATTAAAATTCTACATGGAATACTTGGGAGATGCAACCTTTATTCTAGGAATAAGGATCTACTGGGATAGATCTAAAAGTTGTTGGCACTCTCCTAGAACTCGTACTGTGACAAATATGTACACGACCTGGTGTCTCATATGCTTTGAGCATATGGAGTCACAATCAGGCCGATCCAGGTGATGGTCACTGGATTGATGTTAAAAATATCCTTAAGTATCTTGGATGAACTAAGGATGCTTTCTTAATCTGTGGAGAATGAGAACTTGAGGTGATTGAGTTCACCAACGCAAGTTTCCTAACCGATAAAGACGACTGTAAGTCGCAATAAAGGTACATATTTTATTTGAACAACGAAACAGTGAGCTGAAAATCTTCTAAGCAAGATACTGTTGCTGATTCAACGACAAAGCAGAATAGATTGTTGCGGTTGAGGTAGCAAAAGAAGCATTTTGGATCTATAAAATTCCTAATTGGATTAGAAGTAGTTCTGTTAGCAGCTCAGCTAGGCTACAACACATGCTAAAGAATTATGGTCTCATCAACGATCCAAGTATGTACTTCGACGATTTTATCTAATTCGTGAGATCATACATCATGGCAATGTGATGATTGGATGAATCACATCAGATGATAACCTTGTAAATCTGCTGACGAAAATAATATCTCAGCATAAGAATGAGCGACTCGTACATAGTTCAAGTGTTGGACACATGAGTGATTGGTTATAGGCCAAGTGGGAGATTGTTGGACAATTATGACCCATAGCATCACTATTTTGTAAAGGACATGGTGTGCTTGTACAAAATTAACTATGTGACAAAGGAAATTGCTCTTTTATCATTTTGTAATTGGATTACTTGGATATATAAATGATAAAAGTCCATATGATTAGTACCAGATTAATAAGATATGAGACAGTATTAATCCACGGAAGGTTTAATCATTAAATATCCCTAGTCGTAGTATTATCGAGACTGGACATCGATAATGCGGAATAGGCTAGTATTGCACTTGTACGCGTTATGGAAGCTTACCTGCATAGTTCTCATATATTTAAGTATTGGATACTTATGCAAGTGTGATAGGAGGTTCTGTTTACCGATGGTACGGGAACAGCTTCGCTCTGGATAGACCCCTCAGAATCCCATTGGTATTATGACTATGTGTCTATGGGAATCCGAATCAGGGTAGATGTATTTAGTCTTAACCTGAAACTTGCATCGCTAATACTTGCGACAATCAATACGCTTTGGTTTTGGTCGTCCGGGGCTTTAACAGGTTATGTGTACGCCTCTTATGGGTTTACTGAGAATCGTAGTGTATTGGGTGTGATGTCAAGATGGAAGTATCACTTCAGTCATATGGAGATGATGATCACGCAGGATACAAAACTAGTACTCTCAAGAACTGTAGTCATCGGGATAATATGAATAGGTCATAATTATCCGATTATAGAGACTAGTTGTCTGTGATCCGATATATGTTTCGTATGGGGCATACACAATTCCAGCCCTAGGCCTAGCATGTGACATCCGATACTGGATCGTAATACGCAATACTTAGTATATTACGCCTAATAAAGATTATATATTCATTTAAAGAATATTTCTGGAGAATTGGGTAGGCACGGTGCTTTGCTAGAAGCCAACCATGTCTTGTAAATCAGTAAGAACGTGGTACTGGGTACGCACGTGTTCGGATAGTCCGATGACCATATTTACTGCCAACATATACAGGGATCTCTTGGGTCGCTTCCCAAAGATTCACCGATGACATTTGACTCGAACATAATTAATATGGGATTAATTATGAGAGAGAAAATGAATCCTATATTAATTATTACAATAATTAATCTAGGATTAATTGCGTTGAGAATTTATCTTGGATTAAATTCGTCGAGAGGAAAGAGCGCGATTAATTTGGAATTAATCGGTAAAATAAATTTAATAGTTAAATTGGATTTTTCTATTTAATTTATTTATTTGGACTAAAATAATATATTTGATATATTAATTGAAATCAGATTTCAACACGGAATTAAAATTGGATTTTAATTCAAGCGAACAAATTAATTTGGAATTAATTCCCAAGTGACTTCCGTAATAATTTTTCTAGACATTATTATTTATTTAAATTAGATTTAATTACGTTGCGACGGAAAATTCGTTTAATCGGATTAAACGAATCTGAGCCCAAAGTGTGTTGAGCAAGCCCACTTAAATTTTGAATTTAAAGTGGGGCCCACCAACTTACATCATAAGTCACCTTTTTGGTGATAGAAGTTGGTGGTGGATTTTTTGTTGGAAACTTGTATTACACACTTAAACATTTCCTTTTGGCATAAGTATATACACTTTTTGGAAAATGTTTTTTTTTTTGTAATTGTTTTAGAAACAAAATATCAAAAACCAAAAAAACTATTCCTCTCTCTTCTCCATGCAATTGCCGTGAGCTTCCTTCTCCCATTTTGAGTTTTTTGTTGCAAAAATTCAAGCAAGTTAGCACTTCAAAGAGCAAATAAGGTGATAGGGAAACTCATCATTGAGTTGGAAACAACATAGAAAGCTTGCAGCTTCTACACATCCATGGAAATTTTCGAAATTCAAAGCCGATCAATGTGAGTATTCCGCAATTCCCTTTGATTAATTCACACACGAATCACTCTTAGAGATCCTTGACATGTTCTAGGAACACTAACACTCTCAACATTCTCTAAAAATCACTAAAATCATTCATTTATTATTAAAAATGCTAAATAATCTAAGAGTCTTTAATTAAGTCAATATTAATACGGACCATTTTGATATGAGTAGAAAAATTTATCTTTACTTAAGAAAATATAATAAATTAAGACTACTTATATTATTATTTTGATATTAAACTTAAGAATATTCTCATTTTTTCATCGTTTATAATAAAATCATGTATTTTTAGCTTGGACATGAAAAAGGTTGCTCCCGCTAAAAACAAATAGGGGCAAGTCGATAAATATGGGTAGGGGAGATAAGGTGTAACACAACTTGTCTGTTTCAGATACACTGAAGACAAAGATACTAACTCGATCACCCAACCCAGCAAGTCAGGGTCGAGTCGACCATAGATTCGAATCCCGCCACTTTGAAGAGATATCAACCGACAACCGCACCGGGAATCCCTTATTCAACATCTTTAAGTAAAACTTTACCCATCAAAGTGCAGTTTCAACCCCATGGACCAAAACTTCATTGTTCCCTTCCTTTTTTTCCTGTGTTGCCTAACTCTATGCTTTTGAAAAAGCATCTACAAGGAGTATAATTTGCTCAAAATCAACTAGTGTTATTTTTTTCCTGGGTTGCTCATGGGCAGCTTATCTCTATTTGGATTTCATTTTTTTTTTTTTTATGATTACTAATCCGATATACATAAGGTAGGTAGCCCTCTTTTGCCACTCCATTAGTGACTCGATTTGATCTCGCTTAATTTGCCTGCCTTTCATATTGACTCGGCTTCGTCCTAGAACTACTGCTTTCGCCTATTTAGGCATGACCTATCATTCATGACCTCGATAGTTAAGTGAAACTCTCCATTGTTATGTTTTCTCGTTTTTCATAAAAAAAAAAATCAATCAAAACTTTAAAAAAATTTAAAAATAAAAATTGATTAAAAAATAAAATTGATTGATTTTTGAAAAACCAAAAATCATAAATCAACCTATTAATCAATCAAAATCATCAAAAAAAATATATATCTATTTAAAGCGGTCAAAATCGATTGGATGAAATTATTGTTTAGGATTAAGATAGCAATATATGAATTGCAATAGTACAAGGGTGGTGTTTGAAAATTAGACTACCTTATCCTATATGAGTCATCATCGCTTTCATTGTTTTCATCATCTGTCAGACTCAGGCATAGGGTACACGCTTTTTCACATACACGATTTTAGTTTCCTTTCCTCACAAGCGAGACACAGATATTAAATAAACAGAAATGTTATGTAAACAAAACAAGGATAATGAGGGGACTAGATTTTTGTTTTATTTTTCATTTTGATGTATTTAATAATAATAATAATAATAATAATAATAATAATAATAATAATGATTTCACTTTTTTTTTTTTATAATTTTTTTTTTATTATTAATAAATAAAACAATGATAAAGAGAGACAAATGAATTATACAAATCCAACTAGAGATGCATTAAAGTAACATTATTTTAATAACATATGTGACTGGATCTATGTCATCTATTTATGTCTGTATCATTTTCTGGATAGATTCAGCCACATATATTATTAAAATAACTTTATTTTAATACATCTCTAGTTGGATTTGTATCAGTCATCTATATCCTTATCCTTATCATTTTCATAATAAATATACACGGGTAAAAATTTAGGTTCCTCTATCCTTTTTTTTTTTTTTACATATCATTGCTGTTAAATAAATAAAATTAATTAAAACAACCATTCAATGTCCAAGTTTTCACGTCATTTATGAGTCTAACTCGTGAAAGACCAACTCACTCACTCACTAACACTATTTTTTTTCTGAAAATCTTGAAAACCGCCGCCAAATCACACTATCCGAATTTAAATGAAATAGATAAAATTTTTAACTATCTTAATCTCTAATTAAGAAATATATCACGAACTCACTTAATCGGAATTTAAATGGATTAAATAAAACTCCCAACATCCAGTATCTAATAAAAAAAAATACATCATAAACTCCAACTAAGTTGTAATCAATTTGCCACCAACACAATCACAACACGCTCTCAAAAACTGAACACAACAGCAAGAGCTAGCTCAGTCTCACTTCTGCACGCAAGAATACGATGATCGCGCTAACAATCGCCATCATTTTGGCGGGAATCATCAACGGAAAGTCGGAATATATAGCTTACGATACAACGGCCGGAATCGTTCCCGATAAAATCAATGTTCATTTGGTTCCTCACTCCCACGATGATGTCGGTTGGTTGAAGACCGTTGATCAGTACTACGTCGGCGCTAATAATTCAATTCGAGTAAGTCAATGTTTCAATTTCTTTTTTTTTTCATTAGCTGCTGCTCCTTATTGTTAGTTCATTAGTTAATTATTTGTGTATTTTGGAACAGGGAGCTTGTGTACAGAACGTGCTTGATTCTGTTATTTCTGCTTTGTTAGATGACAAGAATCGCAAGTTCATCTATGTTGAAATGGTATGATACCCATTTTATATTTTTCTTCACATAATTTTATTTTTGCTTTGACTGATTTTGATTTTGATTTTGATTTTCAAGGCTTTTTTTCAAAGATGGTGGAGGCAGCAAAGTAAGGCAATGAAAGTTAAAGTTAAGGAACTTGTTGACTCGGGTCAACTAGAATTTATGTATGTTTCAGTTTACTCTGATAAGAGTAACTAGAGGGCGTTGATTGTAATTCTTGATTCCAAGACTGATTTTGATTGTTTTATTGAAGAAATGGTGGTATGTGCATGCATGATGAGGCAACTCCTCATTACATTGACTTGATTGATCAGACGACACTGGGGCATTGGTTTATCAAAGATAATTTTGGAAAGCTTCCTAGAGTTGGTTGGCAGATTGACCCTTTCGGGCATTCTGCTGTTCAAGCCTACTTGCTTGGGGCAGAGGTATGTCTTATTGAAATATAAAGTTTACAGTTGTTCATCGTTCTTTATATTTTAAGTTGCTCGTTTTCTACTATATTGATGATGAAAATCTTGAAATTGTGTTTTGATATAAGTTGGAATGTCAGTGATGGACATTACATGTGGATTAATGATCCACTCCTGATTATATGTGATATTTCTGTCAGTCTATGGCATCTGGAAGTTATGTGCTTGGATTTTGTTGCAGTTAGGATTTGACTCTCTGTATTTTGCTCGAATTGATTACCAAGATCGAGCTAAGAGACTAAAGGAGAAGAATCTTGAGGTTGTATGGAGGGGTTCCAAGTCTCTTGGTTCATCATCACAGGTTGGGTCCATAATGCCTGTTTTTGTTTTGCATTTCTTGCTGCTTAAGTGCTAAAGATTTTTGGAGATAGAGTCACCTCTTATAATTTCTAAAACATACTTTTGAAGCTTTGTTAAATTGGTGTGCAGATTTTCACTGGTATATTTCCTAGACATTACGACCCTCCTGATGGTTTTACATTTGAAATTAATGATGTATCCCCTCCTATTCAGGTGAATTTGTAAAAGATGCATAGCATATCTTTCTTTTCTGCTTTAGCACTCCTATTCACATTATTATTATATTTTTTGGTTGAAGGATGATATTCTCTTGTTTGACTATAACGTTGAAGAGCGAGTTAATGACTTTGTAGCTGCTGCTTTAGCTCAGGTAAGATATAGGAAGGAATATTTGATTTTTTTTTTTTTTTTTTTTTTTTTTTTTGTATTTACTCACGTAGATGCTATTTTAAGTCTTTTGTGGATTAAGTAATAGCTCAACCCAAAAGCTTAAGCTTCTAGGATACGGTTCAGCAATTTTATTATTACGATAGGGAAATTTTGAACAGAAGTCCACTTGGTCAACCCACCTCTGCTACCATATTAAGTTCATTCAATTCAAAAGCCTAACCTTATAGCTTATGCCCCAATGATTGTATTTAAGTCCTAACACTGTGTTTTAGCTCAATGGTTGAAAATAATCTTATTTATTTCTATCTAAATGTCTAGGCCAATGTAACCAGGACAAATCATATAATGTGGCTGATGGGGACGGATTTTCGCTACCAATATGCAAATTCATGGTTCAGACAGATGGACAAGTTCATTCATTATGTTAATAAGGTACTCAATTTTTAGAACTCATTTTGGCAATGAATGCATTAAGAAGATTAGTGTAGGTATTTATATTATTATGTGGTTCATGTTTCTAGTTCATTTGATCTTTATCTCCTCTGTTGTTTAGAGCTCTAATGAAATTTTAAGTTACTAAATATTTTGCGGTCGAGAAACTCTCAGGATGGACGTGTAAATGCTCTATATTCAACTCCATCCATATACACTGATGCAAAATATGCTGCAAATGAAAAATGGCCTCTCAAGACTGAAGATTTCTTCCCGTAAGTCTGATATTATAATTTTGGTACTCTTGGTTTTAGAAGATTTCGTCATTTGGCTGAATCTTGGTTAAAGAATGAAAACCATTTCAGATATGCAGATCATCCAAATGCATATTGGACAGGCTACTTTACAAGTAGGCCAGCCCTTAAGGGCTATGTCAGAACGATGAGTGGTTACTATCTTGTAAGATATCGAGCTCTTCCTTGTCTTTGCAGTGTGTTTCTTCTTGTGGACTCTCATGTTATGACATCATTGTTTTTCTTTGCGAAAATTAGGCAGCAAGGCAACTAGAATTCTTTAAAGGCAAAAGTAGTTCGGGCCCAAACACAAATGCGTTGGCTGATGCTCTGGCAATTGCTCAACATCACGATGCAGTTAGTGGTACAGAACGGCAGCATGTTGCAGATGATTATGCTTTGCGAATTTCAATAGGATTTATTGAGGTAAATTTCAGTTTGATATCTCGGATAAATTTGTTTATTGACCGGCATTGTTGTATTAATGTGAAAGTCTGATCTTTTCTTCTGCAGGCCGAGAAATTGGTTGCCTCTTCACTTGCATCTTTAACAGCCTCAAGATCAAGTGTTGGACAGGAGAAGGCAATTGCAAACTTTCAGCAGGTAGTATACATGTCTTTGAGCTGTTTCGTCTATCTGCTGAGTTTGAATAGCTTTTGATCTTATTGCTTTTCACGGTGTAGGGGCTGTGTGATATTCCTTCTCTTAAAAGGAAATATTTAGCATGATATATTTCTTGGTTTACTGATGTTAACATTTGCAGTTGCACATAATGTTCCATATATGTTTCTGCTATAACATGAGCTGTTACTCCCTTCCTTATCGTGTCTTGGTGGAGATTTTTCAACAAAGTTATTTGGTTTCACATATAATTGAAAGTTCTCAGGCACATATATTAGTATATAGCTCACTGAAAAGATTAACAAGGAGTGCATATGGTGAAATAGGGTTCATTTTAAGTACCCATATTGTGATACACATGGAGACTTGGTCATTGGACCATGTTTGATGATTAGATAAGAAGAATACATGTTCATGTGCTTCCCTTCATATTATCATCTAATACAGTAGCAATATCCATGCTCCTGAAGCATATCCATTTCAGGTGGGCCTTTTTGTTTAAATTTTTCTGAGAAAAACTATTGTGTGGATTATTTTGCTGAATTCTGTAATGTGGATTTCTTGGCAGTGTCCGCTTCTGAATATAAGTTATTGTCCTCCATCAGAAGCAGTCTCATCTGGTGGCAAAAGCTTGGTATGGATATTAGTCGAGCTTATTTTGTTTACTTTTTCTTGTGTTAAGTTGGTTCTTCAAATTCGTTTATCATTTTGCTCTCTCTTTTCCATTGTAGGTCGTTGTAATCTACAATCCTCTAGGATGGAAGAGAGAGGAAGTAGTGCGAATTCCGGTGAGTGCTTCCTTATTGCTGTCATGGCATTAAGTAATGTGTTTCTTGGCTCATCTAGAATGTGATTGGAGTTTTGCTAGTTTTCTAGAGTGAATTGTCCTGATGTGATAGCATGCATTTTAAATAGAAAATTACGACATTGGTCTGATCTATATATTTCTTGTTGTTCCTTATTTGATGGATATTGTCTTTTTTTTGGCCTCTTATTATCTTGTAAAGAAGAGAAATTGTGTATCCTTTTCTAGCTTTCTTTTTGTTAGCTGATGATTGCTCGAGGTTTACAAGCTGCGTCTTAAACTTGCTACAGGTCTCCACTGATAAGCTTATTGTAAAGGATTCAGGTGGGAAAACAGTTGAATCTCAGCTCACACCTCTGGCCAATGCCACACTGAGGATAAGAAATCACTATGTTACAGCACACGTGGGTAAATCCCCTAGTGAAACGCTTAAATATTGGCTTGCATTTTCAGCGTCTGTACCACCTCTTGGTTTCATCACATACACAGTCTCAGTTGCCAAACCATCAGGTTAGACATGTTGGTGTTGTGTAAAACAACCTTCTAGTGAAGCTGAGAGTATGGGAAACAGTTCAAGTTGCTGACCATTGTCTATCATTGTTATTTTCGTTTCACCTTTTCAAATAAAGGTCCTAGTTCAACCATTTCGACAGTGTACACATCAGAAGGAAGCAGTAGTAATAGCATAGAAGTTGGTCAAGGAAATCTAAGGCTACTTTATTCTGCAGATGAAGGAAAACTCACTCATTATGTTAATAACAGAAATCAGGTATACTATGTTCTTGGTATGGAATGCTTCTGTTTGGTGATACTTTCTTCCATTGGCGTAAGCTCTTGTTTAATGTTATAATTTCAGCATCGATGATTCTGTAATAATAACATTTATTTTCTTATTTGATCACCTATGAAGGTGACAGCATCTGCTGAACAATCATACTGCTATTATTCTGGAAATGATGGAACTGATAAAGACCCTCAGGTAGATATGGAGATATTTGTTATGTTGTTGTGGCCTTTTTCTCCCTGTTATCTTTGTTATGTTCTCCATTAAATTTAAAACTAGTTTATAATTGGGAAAAAACATTGTTAGTGGTTGGCATTCTGAAACTCTGAATATTTGTTGAAGGCCTCTGGTGCATATGTTTTCCGCCCAAATATTACATTTCCCATAAAGTCGGAGAGCCAGGTATTCTATTTAATTAAGTAATTGATCAAAATTTTGCACTGATATCCAAAATATCACTTTAGATTTGTCACTTATCGAGAATCAAGTGTCTGAATAGAAATGGAAACTTATGTTCAGGCTCAACTAACTGTTGTGCGGGGTCCTTTGTTCGATGAAGTACATCAAAATCTCAGTCCTTGGATATCTCAGGTGGTTATCTTGTCAAAAGCTTTATATTTGATTCAACAACTTCCGCTATAGACCATGTATTTTGATGCTTTTGCCTATTTATAGTGTGAAGAAATCGTCGCATAATAAAGAAGGATAATTGAAAAGTAAAATGTTTGTATATCGTCATTTAAACTCTGGCTCTAACATTGTTTGTATATGTGTGTGTGCGCGCGCGCGCATGTGAAATGTTTGTATATCGTCATTTAAACTCTGGCTCTAACATTGTTTGTGTGTTTGTGTGTGTGTGTTTATTTTAATATTTTCTTGAAATTACATTGTTAGTTGCATAATTTCCCCAATAAACACAATAAATATCTACTTTCATTAAAAAAATTTATTTTATTTTTATTATTTTGCTCCCTATGAGCCATTTTTTCTGGCTCCGCCCCTGGTGATGGCATCCAGCTTCATGAAATAGAGCTGCATGTATTAAATTAACAAATATAGGGTTGGGCTCAAAAGGCTTTTGTTTATGTTTGTTGTGCATGGTTCTCTATATTTAACTGATATTCAGGGGAACAACTACTGGAAAATGACTTTAATTCATGTGTAAGTTCCTCTCTACGTCTCTTCTTGTAAATCTCTCAAAAAATATTGTCACTTTCATAATTGATCTTGTGGTTATCATGGTTTTGTACTTTGCTTAGTAATTGTGCTAGGCTGTGCGGAAAATCTCAAGTGCTCATTTTGGTGCTTTTTGAGAGCAATGATTTACAGAATTGTAATATATATGTGAACAACAGAGAATTGGAATTTTATTTTCTTGCAAATGGTCTTGTTCCCCAACTTTCATTAATAAAATATTGCTTAATGCACAGATTACCAGGGTATACAAGGGAAAGGAACATGCTGAAGTTGAGTTCACTGTGAGTTAATCCTTCTTGAAATTTTCTCAAAGACGTGAGAGTCTTTTACCTTCTTATTGTTAACTGATCAAGAAGTTACTTATGATTTATTTGTTGACTTTTATTTCATGACTTAGATTGGACCTGTACCCATAGATGATAGGATTGGGAAAGAAATCACAACTCAGATTACCACAACCATGAAGACGAACAAAACATTCTACACAGATTCTAATGGGCGTGACTTCATTAAAAGGGTATGTTGCCCTTCGATAGCATATTTGAGACAATTGGAATTCCTTTTTTTAAGTTTTAATTATATTCATAAAAATAAAAAAGATACAGACGAGAAACTCAATGTGAAGTCTTACTTACAGAAGTTATCTTGATTGTGACGTTAATTTTTGTTTCATGGTTGTGCAATTCAATTGTCTTAAATGACTTGCAGATTCGAGATTTCAGGAGTGACTGGGACCTGGAAGTGAACCAACCAATTTCTGGAAACTATTACCCTGTATGTCTTGTCATGTGATTGTTTCATCTTCTCTCTTTCTTTGTTATCATCTTCCAGCTTATTCTCCAACATATATTTGGAGGATATATGATCTCTGTATTCTGAATATGGTGATTCTGAGAGGTTTTCCTGTCAAATATGAACAACTCGACTGAAGGATTATCTTTCCCTCTTCTGAGCTGCCCTCTAGGTTAATCTTGGAATTTACATGCAAGATAAAGATACAGAACTCTCTGTGTTAGTGGATCGCTCAGTTGGAGGATCTAGCTTAGCAGATGGTCAGATTGAATTGATGCTCCACAGGTTTGTAATATCTTCCATTGGTTTGATTTTAGGTTTATTTTTTATAACATTGTGCAACGTGTCATTTGTATAACCAGGATTGCTTGTCATCATATCTCTAACAACATTCTCTTGTCTTATAGGAGGATGCTTCACGATGACTCCAGAGGTGTTGGCGAGGTACTAAATGAAAAAGTTTGTGTCCAAAATGCTTGTGAAGGTTTGACTGTAAGTATTCCCTTCCAACTCATCTTCTTAAGAACAACTGTTGAACTTGGGTCTCTGATGTCAGCCATCATCTTGTTTTGGTTATCAGGAGCATCATCCCTTTCCATTCAGTTAGGTTTCTTATGAATAATAATCTGACTTTTTACTATCCCTTTGCACTTGATGCTAGTCATTTTCATAGATTAACTTGAATCCACCAGGTTGACTGTTATACAAGTACAGGAACCAATTACTTATTAAAAGATATAGTATCTAAAACAGGATGGTTGGAGTCACCGCTGCTGTTCTCTCCTTCCTCCTTTTAGATTAAAAGCATCACCTTAGTCTTTGAACTAGGCCTGCCATGCTTCCCAGCTGATGCAGAAATTCATATCTTGTTCTAATTGGTTACATGAAAGGGGGTTGTAATGAACTGATTGCTAGTGTTGCGCTTGCTCATCTGCTACTGTGCTCTCCATATTGTTAGTGATAGACTCTTGATCCACCTTTTCCGTTATACTCTTTTCTGATTTACTTTTGCACAATATGGTGTAGCAGGTAACATCTTATGTGTTACTATTTTGCAGATTCAAGGAAAATTTTATCTTAGAATCGATCCTCTGGGAGACGGTGCCAAGTGGCGTCGCACTGTTGGCCAAGAGATATATTCTCCCCTTCTCTTAGCCTTCACAGAACAGGTTAAATAAAAACTTGAAAATGGACTCGATTTCATGGACATTCAATTTTTTGTGACCGTTTGATCTTTTGCAGGATGGAGATAATTGGATTAATTCACACGAGTCAACTTTTTCAGGAATTGATCCATCCTACACTTTGCCCAATAACATTGCTATAATCACCCTCCAAGTAAGTGGAAAATGGCTTGCAAACAATTTTTGAAACTGGCTTTCCATGATCTTTGTAATGAATAGTGAGATCACATATCACCATGTTTCTTCTTGCTTAAGGTATCTTGGTAAAAGTTTTTTCTTTTTCTCAATACTGCAGGAACTTGAAAATGGAAAAGTGCTCCTTCGGTTGGCTCACCTATACGAGGTATTGGCTCCTTTCAAACCTTTCTAATGTTTATAGAAGCATTTTGTCCTTTGTGAGGGAATATGAACATGAAGTTTTACGGGACCTTTTTACCGTATATGGAAGCACAAAGTTGTTGGCATTTCCTTGTCAAGTTTTGTTAGTTCTGCATGAATCTAATAATCCTTTTTGCTGCATTTACAATACTTATATTCTCCATTGTGTTTTATCATCAAATCATCATAGTAAAATTCTTCAACATTCTTGTTTTAGGCTGGAGAAGACAAGGACTATTCTGTAATGACAAGTGTGGAATTGAAGAAGCTGTTTCCAGACAAGAAGGTAAAAGCAGCATATACGTGAATATAAAATGTTCATATTCATCGGCAAGCATGTCAAATTTTTTTTTACATCACTTCCCTTTCCTTTCAGATAAGTAAAGTGACCGAAATGAACTTATCTGCCAATCAAGAAAGAGCCGCGATGGAGAAGAAGAAGTTAGCTTGGAAAGTAGAAGGATCTACCAAAGAAGAAACAAAATTAGTGAGGGGAGGGCCTGTTGATCCGGCGAAGCTGGTGGTGGAACTCGCTCCTATGGAAATCCGCACTTTCTTTGTCGACTTTGATCACATCGAAATGTTTGATTCTTGAAAAAAGTTCTTGTCCAGAGAGGCTGGAGAGTGCTTTTTCTATATCCTGAGATCATGTCTCCAAAGGTTTTGTCTCTGCGTTGTCTGTTGTAAAGTAATATTTGTTGTGCTGAAGCTGAAATGAAAAAGAGAAATAATTGTTTCTTGACTTTGATGGATTATTGGATTACTTGCTTAATAAACTTTTAAAAATGTAACTCTTCATCTTAAAATATTCTACAGTAACGACATGCAAGTTATGTTTTCCAGCAATTTACAAAATTACAAAATGACTTGCCGTTCAAATATAAGCTGTCTTTCCGGAAGATGATGGAGGTGCTCTCCCTTTCATCCTTGAAAAATTGAGCTCCTCACTTTTATTTTGGAGAAATGATGGCAAAGCTGTGTTTGTCAAGTTTCAATTAAATGAATACAAAGTCTAATATTTTGGCCCCTAATGGGCGTGACTGGATGGTAAAGAATCTGGGACAGTCGAGATAAAAGGGTTTTACCTGCTCCACTCCAGCCAAAAAAGTCTAATATTTTGGGTTCCTCCTTTCATCAATTATTCATCTTCCTAACTCCAATTAAATGAATAAAAGTCTTTAATCTTTTAGGTTCCTTATGCCATCAATTATTTATCTTCATATATACTGCTAAAATACTTCTTGTGCCATCAGTTTAGTGCTTGTCCTGCCTCACTAGTCGTGTGATTTGAGAACTTGTTGGTTGAAAGTTTAGTTCCATTGGATGGCCATGATGTTTCTGTACACATTGAACTTGTTCTATCCCAGTTTGTAAAGCCTGACAAGTCGTAAAAGATGCCCAAAACCACACAGAGACAAATTCTCTACCTTCATTTTTTTTTTTTTTTTAGAATCTTTGGAAATCCTGCCACCAAACCACCATTTAAACGGATCAGGTAAAACCCCGGCTGTCCCAGACTCTTACAAGAAACATAGTCCCTAGATTCGAACCCAATACCTCAATGTGAGATCTTGAGCCATACACCACCAAGTCACACTCCTTGGAGACTTCTCTGCCTTCATGACCAAAGGAAAAATATAAAATCTAGAATTAGCTGGTGTATTAGCACACCTTCTGCAGTATCGATTTTCCCTTTTCTTGAAGCCAACTATTTACTAATAGTACTTGTGTTTGAATCTTTGTTGATGAAATCAAAATGCATGATTATTTTCTGGTACATGTATTGTCTGGATCAGCCTTGTGGTGCACAGAATGTTGATTACAATGACGGCATAATGGTGCTTGTGCTATGTTTGTGTATTTGTGGCATTGTTGTCAAAAGGCACGAGTGTAACACCTAAATAATTAGTAAAAATTATAACAGAATTTTAACGGGATTTTTATATCTTAATTTAATGCAAATCCGATTTAAGTAAATAGTTAATAAATGGAGGGCATTAAAGTAAATTCATTAAGCATGAATTTGGGCTTAATTAGGCTTAAGAAATCAAACCCATTTTCCTTATTAATGGCCGGCCATCTAGGATTCAATTTCTATAAATGTCTAAAATTTTCTAACCTATTCTATTTAAGTCAAGGAAACAAACACACACAAAGCTCAAAATTTCTCCTGGGAAAAATTTCAACTACTCAAGCAAAATTTGAGAAATCAAGAAGAAGAAAAAGGAAGAACAAGTAGCAAGGAGAGTAGGAATAGTGTGTGGAACAATTGGATAAGTTAACTTAATCCTATTATAAGTTCAGAATTTTTACATAATAAGGATGTAGATTTATATGGTGGATTGATGATAGATGGTGAGAGGAGTTTATTAAGTTTTAGGAATCAAATACTATCATAAACTCAAATTCAGGACTACATAGAACAGGGTATAATGTTTTACTTATAAAATGATTTCTAGATCTTGATTAACAAACCGTAAAAATCTGTGGAAACTAGACACAATAAGAAACAACATAATTAAAAATCAGATTTTTCCAGTGAAGCATGAATTTCCAGTGAATTTCGAAAAATGTTGACCTGTTTATGGAAAGCAGTCCGGACAATTTAGGGTATAGGTATTATGATTTACTTTAATTTAAGAGTTTTACTTTAAAGAGTTTTACCTGTTAGTTGTACCATGTCCCTATTAACATATATTGATAAAGTTAAGTATTGATTGTGCTTAAGTGTCAATTGAAACCATAATAGTAATCCTAAATCGAAGCTGGTGCTATTCTGAACAGTATGTATAGATTCATTTATAACTTGAGTTATAGATTTATGTTTGATGAATCGTAAAATTCTACATAAACTAGACATAACCAGTATAACATATTCAAAATTCAAAATTTTTCATGCACATATGTGAGAGTGTTTAGAAAACCACATTGTTTTGAGTGGTGAGAGTCTTTCATATAAATAGGATTATATATGGAACAATAGAATAAATGTACATAAATATTGATTACATAACAAATGAAATATTGGCCAGACAAACTCCTATGATTGAGGGTCAATGGATGCATATATGGTATGTCAAGGAATGCATATATGGTAGGCCTTAGGTTAAGGAGGAGAATCCTCAACACCCCCCTCCGCAAGCTAAGCGTCGGATTGGAGCAGACGTGAAGCTTGGACTGAAAAAATTGAAAGAGAGGCCGATGGAAACTTTTGGTGAAGATATCAGCAATCTGTAAGTAAGAGAGCACATACTGAGTGTGAATTTTACTATTAAGAGCGAGCTCACAGAGAAATGGTAGTCTAACTCAACATGCTTGGCTCGCTTGTGAGAGACGGGGTGGAGCTCAAAAAAATTGCACTTTTGTTGTCACAAAGAAGAATAGGCTGCTGGGGAAGAGAGATTCGAAGGTCACGAAGAAGATGCGTGATCCAAAGAAGTTCAGCGGCAATAAGAGCTAGGGCACGATACTCAGATTCACAACTTGAGCGAGAAACAGTAGGTTGCTTCTTGGCACTCCATGAAACCAAGTTGTTACCCAAAAAATAGAGTAACCAGAATTGGAGCGACGAGTGTCAGGGCATCTTGCCCAGTCGGCATCAGAGTAAGCAACTAAAGCATTAAGAGCATCAGATGAGCGAGAGGTGAGGCCAAAATTCAGTGTTCCCTTAACATAGCTAAGAATGCATTTCACAGCAAAGAAATGGTCTTCAGTCGGAGAGTGCAGAAATTGACTAACAGAGTTGACAACATAAGCAATACGGGGCGCGTGATAGTCAAATACTGGAGAGCGCCGACTAGAGAGCGGTAAAAGTGGGGATCCGAAAATAGTGGGCCATCGGAAGATAGATGCTGAGAGACAATCATGGGCGTGTGAACAGGCTGCTGTCTAGTAACTGAGCTCGTGTGGAAGATGTCCAGTGCTTCCTAAACCAAGAAAGTAACTGAGAGAACCCAAATCTTTGTAGCAAATTCAAAGTTAAGCTTACGAGTAAAGCTGTCCAGAAGGGAAGAATTATTTCCTGTAATAATGATGTCATCCACATAAAGGAGCAAATAAATCATATCAGACTGCTTGTGAAAGACAAAAAGTGATGTGTCGGTATGATTGGAAGAAAAACCAAGTTGAAGAAGAAATGAGCTGAATCGTTGAAACCAAGCACGAGGAGCTTGTTTGAGACCATAAAATGCTTTCTTCAACTGACAAACATGATTGGGAAATCGAGGGTCAATATACCCGGGAGGCTGTTCCATGAAAACCTGTTCAGTGAGATGGCCATTAAGAAACGTATTTTTCACGTCAAGTTGGCGGATGGGCCATTGGTGGGTTACAGTAAGAGAGAGTACAACATGAACAGTAGTGGTTTTGATAACTGTGCTGAAAGTATCAGTGTAGTCGAGACTAGGTATCTGTGTATAGTCTTTGGCAACAAGGCGGGCTTTGAGGCGCTCAATGGATCCATCAGGCAAGTATTTGGTTCAGAACACCCATTTAGAGCCCACAATGTTGGTATTAGCGGGTCGAGGGACCAAAATTCAGGTATGATTATTTTGCAGTGCTCGAATCTCTTCATCCATAGCGGTGAGCCAAGCAGGATTCTTAACAGCAGATTTGAATCCTTTGGGCTCAGTGGAGGCAAGTAGAGCTGAGAGAAGAGCAGATGAGCCAAAAAGAGCAAGGTTCGCCGGGTGGCGAGGTTTGAAAATACCGGCATTTGCACATAAGCATGGGATTAGGAGCCTTTGAAGTAGCAACGGGTGGAATAGTTGGAGATCTCAAGGGAAGTAGAGCTGGAAGCCGAGGGCATCAAGGCTTGACCTGCAAGAGAATCAGTTGCTGCAAAGACTCATTCACAAGGTCAGTACAAAGACTACATGAGGTGGATTCGGATTGTGTAAAGTGCTCGGGGTGGGGCGCAATAGAAGAGAGCATGTTTGTAGATGGAAGACTGGGTTCTAAGAAATTTGAAAAGTCAAGAGACGATATGGGTTGAGCTTGGGAGGTATCGAGGAAGGGAAATGAGTTTCATCAAATTGAGCATGGCAAGTGAAATTGATCCGAGAGGTGGTAGGATCAAGACAGCGTAACCCTTTATAAGAGGGACTATAACCCAGAAAAATGCACGGATACTACGAGGGGAAACTTTTTTAGACATATAATCACGTAAACAAGGATAAACACGACAACCAAATTGATGAAAGTTTTCATAATTTGGAGAAGAACCATATAGAATTTCAAAGGGGGACTTACCTCCAAGAAATGGTGTTGGCAAACGGTTGATGATGTATGCGGCAGTGCTAAAGGCGTCAACCCAGAAGCGAGGTGATATGTGAGAGTGGAAAAGCAGGGCCAAATCAGTTTCAGTCACATGTCGATGTTTTCTTTCGGCGCGACCATTCTGGGCGGGAGTATATGGACAAAAAGTTTGATGATGAATGCCGAAATTATGAATATGAGTTTTGAAACAATTACTAGTAAATTCTGCTCCACCATCACTTTGAAAAATCTTTATATGAGCAGAATGTTGGTTCTCCACAAATTTTTGAAATTGGATTAAGGTTTCATAGAAGTCAGATTTAAATTTTAATGGATAAAGCCAAGTGAAACGAGAATAATCATCAATAAATAAAACATAATACGCAAAACCCAAATTAGATTTAACGGGTGAAGGACCCCATATATCATAGTGAATAAGATCTAAAATATTAGATGAGCGACGTTCATTACGAGAGTAAGGCAAACAGGTGATTTTTAGCAAGTTGACATGTATCACATAATGTAGGAGATGGTAATAAGGATGTAAGATAAAGTGTCCTTTTTTTATTTAAAAGAGAAATGATAGAGTGATTTACATGGCCAAGGCGAGCGTGCCATAAATCATAAGATGCATGAAGAGTTTTTTTTAAGGACAGAAATAGGAGCGGAATTGCCGCGCTCTAGCACATATAAGCCTTCATCTCGTTTACTGGTTGCCACCACCCTTCCCGTTTGGCGATTCTGAACAGTGAAAAAATCATTAGTAAAAGTAACAAATAAGGGAAAATTATGTGTTAATTTACTGATGGACAAAAGATTTTTTGTGAGGTGAGGGACAACCAAAACATTTAAGAGATGAAAATTTGGGGAAGGGAAAATTTTAACCGGTGTGGGTAATAGGCAGAGATGCACCATTTCCTACAATTACACAATCCTTACCCGTGTAGTTAGTGGACTGATCCAAAGTGGATTGGGATGGAGTCATATGGGCCGAAGCTCCTATGTCCAAGAACCTTCAGATGCGTCACTGCATGAGACATTACAGGAAACGTGAAAGCTTCTGCAAGTTGTGCTGAGTGGTTCTGGTGTTGCCGATCATAACGGTTCTTGCACCGATCAGCATAATGACCTTCCAAGCGACAGATCTGGCAGCGTGGTGGATGGCTACCTTGAGAGGGTTGGGCACGGCCATTGCCGAGAGTGGATGGCTCATGGCTAGGGCCATTTCCGGGGCCACGCTTGGGGAGAAATGAGCCACTACCTCATTGATAAGAGCCACGATGAGCAGTGAATGTTGCAACAGGAGGCACCGGATTCTCAAGAGTTTTTTGAAAAATTTCAAAGCTTTCAGCCTTGGACACGAGATCTGGGAAGCAGGGGAGAGGCGTATGTGCCATATGGGAGTAGAGAAACTGATGAAATCGGATCCTAGGCCACGAAGAAACCAGTGAACTTTATCGGTGCTATCAACAGGGCGACTAATGGTATGAAGTTGATCGCAGACGACCTTGAAAGAACGGGCATAAGAAGTGACTAGACGAGTGCCACGCTTCATCAGTTGGAGGTCATCTTTGAGGAGTATTTCACGGGCTTTGGAACGGTGGCAAAATGTATTTTCAAGAGTAGTCCAGACATCGCGGGATATGGAGAGGCCAACAGCTTCGGCCATGGCTTCCTCGGTGAGAGAGGAAAGAAGAAGACTGATAAGGCGTTGATCCGTGGCTTTCCATGCCAAGTGTGCGCTAGTTGGTGTTTCAGAGGTAGAAGGATCAAATGGGGTGGTGGTTTGAGAGTGCCATCCACATGTCCCAGTAGGCCTTGGCTCTCAAGAAGGGGAAGAAGTTGGCTTTTCCATAAGAAGTAGTTAGATGAGGAAAGTTTGATGGTGACCATATGTATCATGGTGTTGAGGGGAAGAAGGGTGGGAGAAGATTCAGAGGACATGAGGATCAGAGGATTTTAATCCTGTTTAGGTTGATACCATGAGAGTGTTTAGAAAACTACACTGTTTTGAGTTGTGAGAGTCTTTCATATATATAGGATTACATATGGAACAATAGAATAAATGTACATAAATATTGATTACATAACAAAGGAAAGATTGGCCAGACAAACTCCTATGATTGAGGGTCAATGGATGCATATATGGTATGTCAAGGAATGCATATATGGTAGGCTTTAGGTTAAGGAGGGGAATCCTCAACAATATGAAGTTGCAGTAAATCTTGCAAGTTCATTGCCATGTGGTATGCCTGGAAGATTAAGGTAATTTTGAGCTAAGTGGAAATAATTTTGGTAATTAATTTTGGAGGGAAAATGTAATGAGTTCTTACATGGTTAATAAAGTATATTACTAACCTTAATTTATATATTAGAGTGTGGAAATATTAAATGAGTATTAGTAGCCTTAAATGAGTAAAATGGAACTCATTAGCGTGCTATACCCAAATGTGCACCATAACAGGGTAGTGTGCAATCAAATGCTTATAATTTGAATTTTAAGAAACGAAATTGAGATCCGTAAAAAGCAACATAAACTGGACATATAAGAGGTCATTCTATCAAAAATTTAGTCTTTTCCTTATTCTCAATTAATTACAAGGGATTTTCATAATTGGCCTTGTGTCGTGTGATAATATTTAGAATAAGAGGAAATCAAATTTACGATATCTAGACTTACATAACTCCAAATCGAGCCCCATAAAACTTGTAAGGCTCGTAGATAATCTGATTTTACAGTGAGGTTGGTTGTTAATATAGGGGTTGTAGGCACTGCATTTTTGCATGTAAGTCCCGATTATGAGTCTCATTTAGAGGCACTACCTTTTAAGTCGTGAAAGTCACGGGAAACGGATGTCGGAAGGGAAAAGTCAGAAATTGGCATTTTTTGTTGGATTTAGTTCACTTGTTTAGCTTCGAATTCGCTTGTTGGACCTCTGTTTTAAAGCCCACCAAATAAACCAACACATGCCCAAAGAAGGCCACCCACACGCCCAAGCCCAATAAAACACATCCAAAATAACAAAACACATATTTAACACATGGTGAAATTAAAACAAATCAAATAAATCTAAATAATCACATACCTAATTAAAAAAATCAAATCAAATCAAACAAATCCATTCCTAATTTGAACAAATCACCTCCCTAATTTAATTAGATGCTTTCCTTGTGAGATATTAATTAAGAGATATCACCATTGATTGCATGATTCCCTTCCTATTCACACAAGGAGAACCCTAGCCTTTGCCTATAAAAAGAGGCACAAACTCAACCCTGCCTCTCCTAGCTATACTCTCACGGAAAAACACAAAAAAGAAACCTTAATGCACCAAGCTCTCAACCCACTCACACATAGCCCCCAACTCCACTCTCGGCAAACCCTTTTCTCTCTCTCTCGTCTCCATCATCTTCTCTCATCACTCATGCAGAAATAATAAACCCTAGACACAAACATGCATGCAATACTCACGCACAGCCCCCACTCATCACGTTAAACACTCAACACAGCAGCCCTCACGCACCAACACACATCACACACCCCTCACACTCTTCATCGTGACAACATTCCAAAAAAACCTGAAACCCTAAGACTCATCTTCAACCTCACGCCACTGGGCAATTACTTCAACCCTTCTCAAAGCCACACCCCCCATGAACGCAACAAACACGCCAAAAAGCAGCCCACGTACCTAAGTTTTTCACGCACAAATACTGCCCTCACACAACCCTCAATTCACGCCTAATCAACAACTTCACAGTCCACCCAATTCACGCCTAATAAACGTCACCAACAACCCTCAAACTCACGCCTAATAACAGCCCATTACCGAGAAACATCCCTAAACATAGACATAAAACTGCCCCAAAAAATAACCTTGAAACCGTGACCCAAATAACCCCAAAATAGTGAGCGAACAGACCCCTTAAATCGACACCAAAAAAGTGAACAAATCACCAAAAATTGCAACCAAAACAGTCCAAAAACAGTCCCTTATTTACCGTAAAACAGTGACCAGAAAATACAGTGAAAACAGCAGTAAAACAGAGTAAAAATAGCAGCCCAAACATCGATACAGCGAGAAAGAACGTGAACCAGCGAACCAGAAGAGTTGCGGAGTGTTAGCCCTTCCGACGGCCTTGTGACGCACTTCCAAGAGTCGACATAAAAGGTTAGACCTGAGGGCACATTTCTTATTGATTTTCATTCATCTTTTAATTATTTATTGAATTTCCTTCGCATGAGAGTCGTTGGTTAATGTGTGTTGTGGCCATTGGATGAATGGAAAATGTGTCGTCTTTTATGGTATATCGGATGGAAACCCAGACGTAAATTCCGTAACCGAATCCGAATGGACGGTAGTGCGGTCTGTACTTGGGAAACAACTTCACGTACCACTTGAGCAAACGGCACATCTTTCACTTTATTTTATCTTGTTTGTTTATTATTCGAATTTTATATTCTGTCTTTTACTTTCAACACGTTACTTGTTTGTGTATTGATGATATAGTGCGCATGGGCTTTTGTATGTGGTCTAAAGGTTCTCTATTTGAGGGAAGAAAAGTCTAAAAGGTTACCTTTATGACAATACTTTGCCGCGCCGGATGAAGTGTGTTTGATTGAATGTGAGATATGTTTAATCAAGTATACGAAGTCCTATATTGTTGTCTTTACTTTCTATGCATTGTGATGTAATGTGCATGGGCTTAGTATGTTGGTCTAAAGGTTCTCTTTTGAGGGAAGAAAAGTCCCAAAAGGCTACATTTACGACACATTTTACTTTTACTGCGTCAGACGAAATGTGTTTGATTGAATGTGAGATATGTTTAATCAAGTATACGAAGTCCTATATTATTGTCTTTACTTTATATGCATTTTGATGTAATGCGCATAGGCTTAGTACGTTGGTCTAAAGGTTATCTATTTGAGGGAAGAAAAGTTCAAAAGGCTACCATTACGACAATACTTTGCCGCGCCGGACGAAGTGTGTTTGATTGAATGTGAGATATGTTTAATCAAGTATACGAAGTCCTATATTGTTTTCATTACTTTCTATGCATTGTGATGTAATGTGCATGGGCTTAGTATGTTGGTCTAAAGGTTCTCTATTTGAGGGAAGCAAAGTCCAAAAGGCTACCTTTACGACAATACTTTGCCGCGCCGAACGAAGTGTGTTTGATTGAATGTGAGATATGTTAATCGAGTATACGAAGTCCTATATTGTTGTCTTTACTTTCTATGCATGTGATGTAATGCGCATGGGCGTAGTATGTTGGTCTAAAGGTTCCTTATTGAGGGAAGAAAAGTCTAAAAGGCTACTTTATGACAATACTTTGCCGCGCCTTTTATTATTCCATTATTTGATTTTTGTATGTCATCTCCTTGCATAATCATGCATCATATTGCAAGGCGCATGGGCAAATCAAGTTGGATTAAAAGTCCTCCATTTCGAGAGATGAAAAGCCTAAGGGCTACCTTTGCCACGATGTTTTGCCGCGCCGGACAAAGCACGTTCGATTGAACGTAAGATACATTCAATCGGACACTTGAAGTCCTATATAGATGTGGGCATATATTGCATCTCTCTTATTTCACCTTTATTGTCTATCTTCTTTTACATCGCATCATGACACATTTATTTTAGTGTATAATTGCCTCTTGAATTATCTCTTTACATTATGCACTTAATTGCCTCTCTTTAATATGCATGCTTGTACAATTATTGTTTATTTGCGTCTCTGTGTTTATCAATATAATGTGTTCATGAAATTATATGCTTGCCGTTATTCCAATTTATTTTCTTTATGCGTGATTTAGTTATTTAATTTCGCAATAAGAATTTAATTTAAGTTTATGTTTAAGTTGTTGTTTATTTTTCGTGTTTGATGATTCAACATGCTCATGAGATTATTGTGTGATATCTTATGCTTGCCGTTATGATGACTTATTTTTAAAGCATGTAAACTTAGACATAGGGTTTATTCTCTTGAATGCAAACTAGGTATAGGTTATTCTTGAATATGTTGCGTAGACTCGGTTAATTTATTGCACAAAATCTTTTCATTACAAGTGGCATAAGTAAGGGACCATTCCGAACCCAACGGTTTGAGGTCTTCCCTTGCGAGGGGTGAGTGCGGCCTTAATAATTTTCCCGGTTCACACCGGGTGGTGGACTCCATGTTATTCTCTGGTTTAGTTCCCCCGGGCTATTCCGTAATCCCAACTAGGCCACGAGCCTGGAACAGCATCGCTGATTTATATGTCATACAGTCTGGCGACTCCATTGGGGATAGAGAATCGGCCCCGAAATAATGTCTTGTAATGATTGTGATTTGTGCTTTAGTTAACGTGTTTACATGGGGTTGAAATGGGTTTAATCAAAGGCACTTTAAACGCTAGGTAATGTTTTGGTGTATTCCTTCATTCACTACCTTTCTATAAGGAAAAACTGTGAAGGCACCTAGATAATCATGTACTTGTAGCTTATTGTGATGGACTAATTTGGAGGACTCGTTGTTTATTCCTTTAAAGAGTCTTACTTTAAAGAGTTTTACCTGTTAGTTGTACCATGTCCCTATTAACATATATTGATAAAGTTAAGTATTGATTGTGCTTAAGTGTCAATTGAAACCATAATAGTAATCCTAAATCGAAGCTGGTGCTATTCTGAACAGTATGTATAGATTTGTTTATACTTGAGTTATAGATTTTTGTTTGATGAATCGTAAAATTCTACATAAACTAGACATAACCAGTATAACATATTCAAAATTTTTCATGCACATATGTGAGAGTGTTTAGAAAACCACACTGTTTTGAGTGGGAGAGTCTTTCATATATATAGGATTACATATGGAACAATAGAATAAATGTACATAAATATTGATTACATAACAAAGGAAAGATTGTCCAGACAAACTCTTATGATTTAGGGTTAATGGATGCATATATGGTATATCAAGGAATGCAAATATGGTAGGCCTTAGGTTAAGGAGGGGAATCCTCAACACCCCCCTGCAAGCCAAGCGTTGGATTGGAGCAGACGTGAAGCTTGGACCGAAAAAACTGAAAGAGAGGCCGATGGACACTTTTGGTGAAGATATCAGCAATTTGTAAGTGAGAGAGCACGTATTGAGTATGAATTTTACTATTAAGAACGAGCTCACGGAGAAAATGGTAGTCTAACTCAATGCTTGGCTCGCTTGTGAGAGACGGGTTGGAGCTCAAAAAAATTACACTTTTGTTGTCACAAAGAATGATAGGCTGCTGGAAGAGATATTCGAAGGTCACGAAGAATTTGCGTGATCCAAAGATGTTCAGCGGCAATAGAGCTAGGGCACGATACTCAGATTCACAACTTGAGAGAGAACAGTAGGTTGCTTCTTGGCAAGACAAAAAACAACCTGTAATAATGATGTCATCCACATAAAGGAACAAATAAATCATATCAGACTGCTTGTGAAAGACAAAAAGTGATGTGTCGGCATGACTTGAAAGAAAACCAAGTTGAAGAAGAAATGAGCTGAATCGTTGAAACCAAGCACGAGGAGCTTGTTTGAGACCATAAAGTGTTTTCTTCAACTGACAAACATGATTGGGAAATCAAGGGTCAATATACCCGGGAAGCTGTTCCATGAAAATCGGTTCAGTGAGATGGCTATTAAGAAACGCATTTTAACGTCAAGTTGGCGGATGGGCCATTGGTAGGTTACAATAAGAGAGAGTACAACATGAATAGTAGTGGCCTTGATAACTGGGCTGAAAGTATCAGTGTAGTCGAGACCAGGTATCTGTGTATAGCCTTTGGCAACAGGCGGGCTTTGAGGAGCTCAATGGATCCATCAGGCAAGTATTTGGTTGGAACACCCATTTAGAGCCCACAATGTTGGTTATTACCGGGTCGAGGGACCAAAATCCAGGTATGATTATTTTGCAGTGCTCGAATCTCTTCATCCATAGCGGTGAGCCAAACAAGATTCTTAGCAGCAGATTTGAATCATTTGGGCTCAGTGGATGCAAGTAGAGCTGAGAGAAGAGCAGATGAGCCAAAAAAGCAAGGTTCGCCGGGTGGCAAGTTTTGAAATACCGGCTTTTGCACATGTAAGCATGGGATGAGGAGCCTTTAAAGAGCAGCAGCGGGTGGAATAGTTGGAGATCTCAAGGGAATTAGAGCTGGAAGCCGAGGGCATCAAGGCTTGACCTGTAAGAGCATCAGCTGCCTGCAAAGACTCATTCACAAGGTCAGTACAAAGACTACATGAGGTGGATCCGGATTGTGTAAAGTGCTGGGGTGGGCGCAATAGAAGATGAGAGCATGTTTGTAGATGGAAGACTGGGTTCTAAGAAATTTGAAAAGTCAAGAGACGATATGGGTTGAGCTTGGGAGGTATCGAGGAAGGAAAATGAGTTTCATCAAATTGAGCATGGCGAGTGAAATAGATCCGAGAGGTGGTAGGATCAAGACAGCGTAACCCTTTATAAGAGGGACTATAACCCAGAAAAAATGAAAGAAATACTACGAGGGGAAACTTTTTGAACATATAATCACATAAACAAGGATAAACTGACAACCAAATTGATGAAAGTTTTCATAATTTGGAGAAGAACCATATAGAATTTCAAAGGGGGACTTACCTCCAAGAAATGGTGTTGGCAAACGGTTGATGATGTATGCGGCAGTGCTAAAGGCGTCAACCCAGAAGCGAGGTGATATGTGAGAGTGGCAAAAAGTTTTGATGATGATTCCAAAATTATGAATATGAGTTTTGAAACAATTACTAGTAAATTCTGCTCCACCATCACTTTGAAAAATCTTTATATGAGCAGAATGTTGGTTCTCCACAATTTTTGAAATTGGATTAAGGTTCATAGAAGTCAGATTTAAATTTTAATGGATAAAGCCAAGTGAAACGAGAATAATCATCAATCAAATAAAACATAATACGCAAAAACCAAATTAGATTTGACGGGTGAAGGACCCCATAATATCACAGTGAATAAGATCTAAAATATTAGATGAGCGACGATCATTACGAGAGTAAGGCAAACGGTGATTTTTAGCAAGTTGACATGTATCACATAATGTAGGAGATGGTAATAAGGATGTAAGATAAAGTTGTCATTTTTATTTAAAAGAGAAATGATTGATGGATTTACATGGCCAAGGCGAGCGTGCCATAAATCATAAGATGCATGAAGAGTTTTATTTTTAAGGACATAAAAGAGCGGATTGCCGCGCTCTAACATATAAGCCTCCATCTCGTTTACCGGTTGCCACCACCCTTCCCGTTTGGCGATTCTGAACAGTGAACAAATCATTAGTAAAAGTAACAAATAAGGGAAAATTATGTGTTAATTATACTGATGGACAAGAGGTTTTTTGTGAGGTGAGGGACAACCAAAACATCCAAGAGAAGAAAATTTGGGGAAGGGAAAATTTTACCGGTGTGGGTAATAGGCAGAGATGCACTATTTCCTAAATTACACAATCCTTACCCGTGTAGTTAGTGGACTGATCCAAATGGATTGGGATGGAGTCATATGGGCCGAAGCTCCTATGTCCAAGAAACCAGTCAGATGCGTCACTGCATGAGACATTACAGAAATGTTGAAAGCTTCTGCAGTGTGTCTGAGTGGTTCTGGTGTTGCCGATCATAACGGTTCTTGCACCGATCATCATAATGACCTTCCAAGCGACAGATCTGGCAGCGTAGTGGATGGCGACCTTGAAGGGGTTGGGCACGGCCATTGCCGAGAGTGGATGGCTCATGGCTGGGGCCATTCCGCGGCCACGCTTGGGTTGATATGAGCCACTACCTCGTTGATAATAGCCACGGTGAGCAGTGAATGCTGCCACAGGAGGCACCGAGTCTGAAGAGATTTTTGAAAAATTTCAAAGCTTTCAGCCTTGGACACGAGATCGCTGGGAAGGAGGAGAGGCGTTTTGCGCCATGCTGAGGAAGTACTGGAGAAATCGATGTCCTAGGCCATCGAAGAAACTATGAATGTGAAAGAAACTTGAATGTCGGTGCTATCAATAGGGCGACCAATGGTATGAAGTTTATCGTAAACGCCTTGAAAGCACGGGTATAGGAAATGACTGGACGAGTGCCACGCTTATCATCAGTTGGAGGTCATCTTTGAGGCGTATTTCATGGGCTTTGGAACGGTGGCTAAATGTATTTTCAAGAGTAGTCCAGACATCGCGGGATTGGAGAGGCCGACAGCTTCGGCCGTGGCTTCCTCGGTGAGAGGAAAGAAGAAGACTGAGAAGACGTTGATCCGTGGCTTTCCATGCCAATTTTGCGCTAGTTGGTGTTTCAGAGGTAGAATGATCAAATGGGGGTGGTGGTTTGAGAGTGCCATCCACATGTCCCAGTAGGCATTGGCTCTCAAAGAAGGGAAGAAGTTGGCTTTTCCATAAGAAGTAGTTAGAGGAGGAAAGTTTGATGGTGACCATATGTATCATGTGTTGAGTGGAATGAGGGTGGAAGAAGATTCAGAGGCCATGGGATCAGAGGTTTTAATCATGTTTAGGCTGGTACCATGAGAGTGTTTAGAAAACTACACTGTTTAAGTGGTGAGAGTCTTTCAATATATAGGATGACATATGGAACAATAGTATAAATGTACATAAATATTGATTACATAACAAAGGAAAGATTGGCCAGACAAACTCCTATGATTGAGGGTCAATGGATGCATATGGTATGTCAAGGAATGCATATATGGTAGGCCTTAGGTTAAAGAGGGGAATCCTCAACAATATGAAGTTGCAGTAAATCTTGCAAGTTCATTTCCATGTGGTATGCCTGGAAGATTAGGGTAATTAGCTAAGTGGAAATAATTTGTAATTAATTAATTACGGAGGGAAAATGTAATGAGTTTTTACATGGTTAATAAAGTATATTACAACCTAATTTATATATTAGATGTGGAAATATTAAATGAGTATTAGTAGCCTTAAATGAGGTAAAATGAAACTCATTAGCGTGCTATACCCAAATGTGCACCATAATAAGGTAGTGTGCAATCAAATGCTTATAATTTGAATTTTAAGAAACAAAATTGAGATCCGTAAAAAGCCACATAAACTGGACATATAAGAGGTCATTCTATCAAAAATTTAGTCTTTTTCTTATTCTCAATTAATTACAAGGATTTTCATAATTGGCCTTGTGTCGTGTGAATAATATTTAGAATAAGAGGAAATGAAATAATACGATATCTAGACTTACATAACTCCAAATCGAGCCCCATAAAATTTGTAAGGCTCATAGATAATCTGATTTTACAGTGAGGTTGGTTGTTAATGTAGGGGTTGTTGGACAATTATACCCATATCATCACTATTTATACAGAACATGGTGTTGTTGTACAAATTAACTATGTGACAAATGAAATTGCTCTTTTATCATTTGTAATTAGATTACCAGGATATATAAATGATAAAAGTCCATATGATTAGTTCCAGAATGATAAGATATGAGACAGTATCAATCCATGAAGGTTTAATCATAAAACATCCCTAGTCGGAGTATTATCGAGATTGGACATCGATAATGCAGAATAGACTAGTATTGCACTTGTGCGCGTTGTGGGAGCATATCGGCATAGTTCTCATATATTTGGGTATGGATACTCATGCAAGTGTAATAGGAGGTTGTGTTTACCGATGGTACGGAAACAGCTTCGCTCTGGATAGACCCCTCGGAATTCCATTGGTAGTATACTATGTGTCTATGGAAGTCCGAATCAGGGTAGGTGTATTTGGTCTTAACCTGAGACTTGCAGCACCGCTAAGACTTGCGACAATTAATATACTTTTGTTTGGTCGTCCAGGGCTTTAACTGGTTCTGTTTTACGCCTCTTCTGGGGTATATTGAGAATCGTAGTGTATTGGGTGTGATGTCGAGATGGAAGTATCACTCCAGTCATATGGAGATGATGGTCACGTAGGATACGGAACTGGTGCTCTTATATGTTGCAGCTATCGGGATATTATGACTAGGTCATGTTTATCCGATTATAGAGACTAGTTACCAGAGAGCCGATATGTGTTTCATACGGGGAGACACAATTCTAGCCCCAGGCCTAGCACGTGACATCCGATACTGGATCGCAATACGCAACTACTATGTATATTACGCCTGATATAGATTACATATTCCTTTAAGAATATTTCTGGAGAATTGGGTAGGCACGGTGTTTTTTGCTAAAAGCCACCATGTCTTGTAAATCGGTAAAAATAAGTTACTAGGTACGTACGTGTTCGGATAGTCCGACGACCGATTTACTGCCAACATATCCGGGGATCTCATGGGTCATTTCCCAAAGATTCACCGATGACGTATGACTCGCAAATAATTAATATGGAATTAATTATTAGAGAGAGAATATAATCTAGGATTAATTACATAGATATTTTATCTGGGATAAAATACTATTTAAAGAGAGAGCGATTAATTTGGAATTAATCGATAAAAATAAATATTCGATATATTAAACGAAATTAGATTTCATCGCGGAATTAAAATTAGATTTTTAATTCGGGCGAACGAGTAAATTTGAATTAATTCGTTAGCGACGTGAATAGTAATTTTGCTAGGCATACTTATTTAATTAAATTTGATTTAATTACGTCGCAACGGAAAATTGGTTTAATTCAGAATTAGCGAACCCGAGCCCGGGAGTGTTTGCGGGGCCCACTCGCATTTCGAATCAAGTGGGGCCCACAAGTCACATCAAGTGTCACATCACTAGTCAACTTTATCACATTAATGTGATAGAAGTTATTGGTTGATGGTTGAATGCGGAACACACTATAGTGATGGCTTGAAAGACATGTACCATTTTTTAATTATTTTGGTATTTGACTTTCATTTTTTGTGTATAGATTACAAACAACACAAACAACTCAACTTCTCTTCCTCTCTCTCCCTCATTCGGCCAAGGGCCATTTTGCTCTCTAAGTTCCTCTCATGGCCGAGACTTACAAGAAGCTTAAGGAAAGATTTGTGGCAAATTTTTCATGATGCTAGCACATCCAAGGGTTCAAACAAAGGTGATAGGGAATCTCATTCATGAGCATGGAATCTCAAATCAAAGCTTGGAGCTTGGAGCACACAAATCGGGTTGACCGAAAATCAAAGGAGCACAAAACGGGGCATTGCCGAGAGCTTAAAGGGAGGCATAAAGTTGTGTGTTCTTCGCATCGCAAATCCGTTCTCTTGTAAAGTATGATTCTGCCATCTTCTTTATTGTATTCACATTATTTTTCATTGCTTGAATGATCTTGGACTATAGTAGAAACCCAATAGGAGGTTGTCAGG
>SKCR01040659.1:0-59253 GCA_019454045.1 Zanthoxylum bungeanum
TCCTACAAATAAAAATCACTAAGTTAGTATAAATAATAAATATTTCTAAATTAATATAACAATCGAAACTATGTGATAAAATATAAGATTTATAACTAAATACTTAACAATAAGCCTAGATAAGTGATGTTCAAAGTACATTTTCATGCACTTATCATGACTTCTTCATTTTAACCTCTAATTATTAATTCACCTTTGTTTTCTTCTTCATTACTGTTTCCTCCTGAAATACATTTCATCTTCTTTACTACCTAAGTCCTGAGAGGTGTCTTTAAACTCTTTTCTGCTCCTACAGGTTATGATTTGACATTGCTCATTGGGGTTGACTTCAATATCACTCGGAAACACCCATGTCTGTTGATTGGCCATGGAAGAAAGAAGCAACCCAATTTGTGCTTCTAAAGATTTCATATTTGCCTCTATATTGCCCATTTGTGTTTCGAAGTTATCCAGCATTGACTCATTCTTCTCAAACCTCTCTGAAGCTGTAGCTATAAACGTGCTCATGAGGTCTTCTAAGGAAGGTTTCTGCTCAGCTCTTGGATAATTGAAGCCAATAGGAGGTTGCAAAATATTCTCCATATCAGCATATGAAAAATTCAGATGATAATAATTAGGCATAGGACTGCCTCTATAGTGTTGAAGTTCCGATTGTTCACATATTGTACTTGTTCAAATCCTGCTCCTATGATGGGTAAAAGCATTCCATTAGCAGAAGCAGCTTCAATAGATGATTGGCCCATTTGATTAGTCAACATTGCTAGATGAGTCGTGAGGGACGATACTTGAGCTATCAGTGCACCAATAGGATCTGCCATTGCTTCTTTTCAAACTCACCTCGTACGGAAAAAATATAAAATAAAATTAAATTAAAAAATAAGAAATAAAAACAAAAATAAAACTTAAGATAAAAATAAAGGAAATAAAGAAAATAAAAATAAAAATAAAAAATAAATTCTAATTAAAGTTAAGATTACTTGGTAGCAGTATCAATGTGAATTGAACAGCAATCCCCGACAACGGCGTCAAAAACTTATTGTGATATTTTATATCGTACCGCAAGTGTACAGTGTCAAGTTTTAGTATAAATCAGAGTTAAGAGTGTCGAACCCACATGGATTGCGTTAACTCGCACTAAGTACTACAATTGATAATCCTAACTTTATTTAGAAAATAATTAATAAAGATTTTTATAAATAAAGAAATATAAAAATAATAAAATATGAGGAATTAATACGATAGAGATTCTGGATCCTGATTTCACCTAGTTGTCACCTATGTATTTGTCATGCCAATTAATCCTTGTTCAGTTATATTATTTATAAGTCAAGACTCCTAAAATATCCACTCCCTCTCTCGAGCATCAATGAAAATATAATCAACTATAGACTTCGATATCTATATAAAAATCCAATAGTTAACAAATCATTACGCTTTGTGATTCTATGTTAACGACTTCAAAGGACTACAGATTCTCTCAAACTCTATAAAACCCTAGGTCATATTCTCTAGATCTATTCAAAATCCCCTCTCTCGAGTGATAGATTCTAAACATTCATCATCTTCAATTGTGGCCAACAATCAAGAAGCATTAAACTCAAAAGAATATAAATAAATTGAATAAAATTTTTAACAAAATTGGCAAACAATTACAAGGTTCAAGCATCGATTACATCATTCTTTGGAATTATGGAGTTTAGTTCATGACAATGTATAAAAACAATAAGAACAAAATCATGAATCTAATGGAAATCATTAGAGTTCTAAGAAAGAAACAATAAGATAAAACCCGAATTGAATCTCTTCCTCCTCGGACGTCACTGCCTTAATCTCCTATTGTTGCTCTTTAATCCTTCTCCTTGGATCTCTAAAAATATGTATTTATGTGTTTTGTACTGTGTATTAGCCTCCCCTTTTAATTCTGGACGAACTGTTATATTTATAGTGGAGCCCTGGTGCCATTAGGTATCTTAAAACAAAACCCTAAAAATAAGGCTTCTGGAACGCGCCTAATCACGTATGCTCCGCAGCGCCATGACGCCCTTTTCTCGGCAAAATGTATGTGACACGGTTCATCTGCAGGTGCTGCGGAGCCGGGACTTGGGCGTTGCAGCGCCAAAGTCTCGGCCTTTTGGCTGGGTTTGATTTGTTTTGAAGGCGCCGCGGCGCTAGTGATAAATTTTTCACTGTGCTGCTGCTCTGTTCATGTTGCTCCCGTGCTCGTCTTGTGCTTCCGAAAGTTCCCAAAACACATGTAATTATTCCCAGATCCAAGTATTAATGCTCCTACAAGTAAAACATGAAATAAACTATAAATGATATTAAATATCTCGAAATATACACAAAATAACAAGCTAATAATGTCCAAATAAGTGGGTATAAATCACACTTATCAGATATGTTATTTCAAGTCGATAAATTCATATAACCAGTGGATTTTATTATCTTGGAAACACAACCCGTAATAGACAGTTATAAGCCAATTCATCTACTAATTGGTTGCCCATCTTTAGCAACAACTAATGCTTTAATTAACTACAAGAATGAAATCATGAATTTATAATTTGGCATATATGACACTGGAGCTTAATATTTTTAACATGTGAAAATAACCATATGATGAGGACAATGAAGATAAGAGCATGGAATTAATTTAACTAATTGTTGATGAATATATTCAGGGGAGTTTATTTGATCCTACAAAAATTTGTACAACTAATTTTCTTAAATCAAGTAAATAATTATATTCAGATTTTTCTAATGATTTTTCTTTACTTGATTCTACACGGATACTGGAAGACGATGAAGAGAAACAAAATTTTGAGAAACTATGCACACTTAAAGAAGAGAAACATAAAGAAGCACCCAAATTGGAATTAGAGACTTTGCCTGAAGGATTGAAATATAAATTATTGGAGATAAAAAATTTACCCTGCGGTAATTTCTTCTTCTTTGACAAGCAATCAAAAAAGTAAGTTGTTAAATGTGTTGAGAGAACATAAATAAGAAATTGGATGAACTTTTAAAGATATAAAAGACATTAATCCTTGAAATGGACACACAGAATACAGTTCAAAAATAATATCAGGACACGGCGATCACCCAAAAAATATTAAACCTTTACAAGAATGGAATGGTTAAAACACGAGCCCTTAAATTTCTTGATTAATTCATCTCTTATATACTTGGTTTGGAGAAAAGCACTTATGCTAAGAAATGGATAGCTAAATAATTAGGTATTTGTTATAAATGTGCACGTTGGACGTGCAACACTCGTTGTCGTTATTTAGGAATGATGTCTAATAATCGCGAAGAAAAATCAATCTATTAAAAATGGCTTGAGTAAGGAGTCATTAGATAATATATCATCCACTCTTGAGACGCATCCTAGTGGATTTGATAGATTGATTAGTAACTTACATACATAATTTCAAAAAGAAAGACAATAATATAGTCTCGAGAATCTAACTTTAAAAGACCATGTTTACCAATTTATAAGAACATTGGATGAGAAGCATATCCTCAACCCATAGAGGGCGTTCAAGCCTTTACTGGACATAAAATCAGAAGAAGATGTGAACCATAATCACAACTATCAATATATATCAGTTACTGTTTTGATTTCTTTTCATTGTTTTAATATATAACCTTTCTTTTTAGTAGTAGTGTTGTAGATTCTATTGTCAATTCCACACTACTAGGTAATGTCTTCTAAACTTATTTTCTTCTTATTCAGATATTGGGGAACATTGGGTACAATGTCTCAATTTAGTTGGGGGGATGGGATAATTAACTAGATTGTTTTTATTTTATATTTCATTATTGTATTTTTCTTTTTAAAAAAATTTCATTTTTGTGTTGTTTTATATAAAAAATATTTTTATTATGTTGTTTTTGCTTTGTTGTTATTTTGTGTGTAAAAAAATTTTGTTTTGATTTTATTTTGTGTTTTAAAAAAAATACACACAAACTAACAACAAATTTTGACTAACCAAGTGGGATCGTTGTTCGGAGATGGCAGTGTAAGAAGTTTTCACTCCTGAGGCGTATCTCAATTTAATTCGTAACAAGTTATTTTTGTTTCTTTCCTTTTGAATCATTAAATTTATGAATTCTCCATAATATTGATTAAATTTGATCTTCATATGCTCATTTGATAGGTATTATCAATATACGCGGTAACATATGAACATGGGTTGTAAGTGAAAATTTTGTAATATTAAGTTCTCTAGTTTGTTAGAGATAGCACCTAAAGGCAGTGGAATTTTTGCTTTTATTAAAAAACTAACTACACTTTTACTTATTAACCGGGTATTTTGCCTCAGCAAGCAGTGATTATTCGGGTAAAACAATAGAGTTTGAATTAGTTTTAAAAAATGATTTTAATAATAATCAAGCTATTACTTAGTAATCAGAAGTCTTGTCTTAGTAAGCAGTGATTGTTCGCGTGAAACGATAGAGTTTGAGTTTGTAGAAAAAATATTTGGATAAGTTCGATTTTATAGCCTCTCTAACTCCAATAATGAAGTCTATAGAGTTGTTTTTAACACTTACTGTCCTAAGACCAACTGGTCTGAGAGTCATTGACCCAAAGCTCGTTACTTGGGTTAAAGAGAAACCTTAAGGAAATCAGAAAATCTTTCTTTTTAATATTTGATATCCAAACAATTAAGTCCGTATGAGTGTCTTAACACCTAGTACCCTAAAGCCAACTGATTGTGAGTCACTGACCCAAAACTCGTTACAAGAATTGAAGATATATTATTATTTAAAAATAATAATTTTCGTATTTATAAATAAACTCTCATTGCCAAAAAGGTGTGAACTCTAAAATATTTTTAGGAGAAAATATTATATTTTATTTTCAAAAAAAACCTGTGAACATTGTGGGCACAATGAATTGATTAAATACCTTATTTTATGTGAGTATAGAAGAAAGGTAAAAAGTATATGAGAATTTACTTATTTGATTATTTAGAATGAAAGAAAATAATTATTAATTTGGATAAGAATTATCTTTTTAAAGTTTTTCACTTAAATTACTAGGGACTAGTAATAAGCTGGTTTAGGGGGGAGGATGATGAACATTAAAAAAATATACACTTAATAAAAGAGAAACTAATCATTTTACACTTATAATTTCATTAATCCCTTTAATTTTAGTACATTTATAAAATAATAATAAAATTTATGAGTATTGTGATTTTTATTTCTTATGTAGGTGAAATAATACTTTGGATGCATAACTAAAAAAATGGACATGATATTTGGATTTTGGAGGTCAAAAATTTGAAAGGGCGTTCTAATATACAAATTCAGAAATTTCAACTCTGCGTAATTTTCATATTTTACCCATTACTTTTTATTCAGATATCGGATTGAGGTGATTCTAGTTCCAAATGAAAGAATACTCAAATATCTATAACTTTATTGTTGACAATATATTTCTAATTCTGAGGTTTTTAAGGTCGAAATTGATGAAAAATCCAAAGTGTATTATATGTAATTATTAAATAAAATAAAAAAGAAACAAAAAAAAAATAAATATGAAAGGTGGGAAATGACATCCACCTTTCGGTGGAATGTCAATTCTCACTAATTTTGTAATTTGTAAATTGTATGGAATGTGCTGAGCTCTCTACTATATATAGAGGTGTTCAACACCTTAGAAAATCAGCCCGGATTCCATAGTTTTCTCTGAAAATTTATGGAGTTCTAGGTCTTGTGTGTTTTATTTTTTAAAAGCTTTCTTGTAAATTCTTTTTCTTTCAGTAATAAAATTATTAGTGTTCTTATTCAAATCATGAGTAACTAATTTCGTCGTGTTGGGGTAAACCGGTAAAGGGTGAAGCTTTTAATATGAAAATATAGATTAATCTCACTTTTATTATAATTTATAAATTATAATTTAATGATTAATATTTAAATTAAATCTGAATTAATTATTGACAAACTTTGTTACCGCCTATATGATTGGTTTTATTTATTTGGCATAATTGAGTACATAACTGGACTTATTATAGACAAAAGTTATCACTGCTTTTATGGCTAGTTTTATTTATTTGGCATAATTAATTCCTGAAATAAATTAACTGGGTAATAATGACAATTTATATATTATAGAAAATGAGATTTCTAAATTTGAATTATTAAAAGTGGATTCCATAACCCCCAGTATTTTATTTTATTGTTGCAGTCCAATTTAAAATTTTCTAATCACTTCAAACAACTCAATATTTTTATTTTCACTCAAAAATTATTATTTTATTTTACTAAATCTATGCCATGTGGATCGACCTCGGACTTATCGAGTTATTTATTACTTTGATACTCTTATACTTGGAAGTAAAGAACCACTTTATGAGTGTGTCAATTATTTCAAATGGATGTTGAAAATATATTTCTTAATGGTGATATATTAGAAGAACTTTATATGAAACTTGCACCTAGCTACTCTCATTCTCCTTACAAAATATGTGAACTTCATTAGGCATTATATGGCCTAAACAGGCTTATCGTGTATGGTCTGATAAGTTCAGCAACACAGTTTACCAACTTGGTTCACATCCAACGCTTATGATTCAACCCTCTTTATTCGACCGACAAACCAAGACTATATGCTTCTCATTCTTTATGTGGATGATATGATTATTATTGAAGATGATGTAGAAGGTTTTTCTGCATTCAAGACATCTCTTCATTATCATTTTGAGATAAAAGATCTTGGTCATCTCAGTTGCTTTCTTGGCCTTGAGGTACTTTCTGATCAGACTGATTATTATTTATCTAAGGCTAAATATGCCTATAATCTACTTGCTCGGGCAGTTGATTGACAACAATATCACATCTAGTCCTTTTGATCCTAAGATCAAGCTTACAGTGACATATGGTACTCATCTACTTGATGTTACTTTCTACTGACAATTAGTTGGCAACTTAGTCAATTTAGCAATTATTCAACCTGATATTGCATATGTTGTTCATGTTATTAGTCAGTTTATGTTCGCAACTCGCTTTGATCATAATGAAGTTGTTCTTCAACTCATCCGCTATATCAAATGCACTCTATTTCATAGTTTTAATTTTTCAGTTTATTCATCTCTTGAGCTTCGTGCCTATTCTAATGATAGTTGGGCCCCACTAAACATAGTTCTACGACTAGTCTCTGTATAGTCTTGTGTGATTCTTTTATTTATAACCGTAGCAAGAAATAATCTATTATTTCTCGTTGTGTCGATGCTGATGTTACCTAAGAAATAATTTGGCTTAACATGTCCCCGATGACATGGGAGTCCCACGTTATGCTACACCTTCATACTGATAACAAAAGTACCATTTACATTGCGCATAATGATGTCTATCGTGAGTACAGAAAACACATTGAGATCGGCTGTCACTTTGGTTGTCAGTATATCACTTAGGACATTGTACGACTTCATGAAATTCCTTCTTAACACCAATATACTGATCTCTTTATCAAATCTCAATTTTCAGGGCATATTCATTAGTTTGTTTCCAAACTAAATCTTTCTTCTCTTTCATCAACTTGAGTTTGAGGGAATGTTAAGGAAATAATAAAGTTATAATCGTTGCATACATTTTGACGAATTATAAAGATTATGTTATCAGAATCGTTATGGTTCTTGTACATAATTGTTATTATTTATTTCCTCATTTACTTTCTACATTACTTATATAAAGGCTAACTACTATAAATAAAATTAGAGTGAATATACAGAAATATTTCATTCAATTTCTAACAACGCCATTGCTCATTTTTTTTTAATAATGATTTATGAATGTTAATAAGATCTTGTAGCTTTTTTCTTTACTCAATAGTGAAAATTCGCGATAATCCTAGGTTCTGACCTTATGGGGAATTAATCACAATTAATCAAGACAAGTCCTAATTAATGTGCTTATGGACGTCAACAAGCAACCACAATAAAAACCAATAAAATAAATTGCGGAAAATTAAATCAATCACACAAAATCAACACAATAATTTTGGTGACGAAGTAGAAAACTCGTGTGAATAAAAAACCACTCCAGGTATATTGGCTATCAGCCCAATCCACTATATAGAGGAAAACTTACAGGGATGGTCATCAGAGCCAACATGGGTATCCACAAGATGCCGTGCAAACTAAGTCTCTAAGTGACGAACAAAAGTACGGACCTCGGATAGACCTCCAGAAACCAAACGAATCTCTGCCAAGATAGTTGCATGAGAGTCCAAAATACGCTGGTAAAAATTCGGCAGAAGACCAACGTAAGAGGAGGAGACAGAAGCTGAAGCGGGATGAGCAGCAACAACAGCAGGAGAAGGAGCAGGATCAGCAGCTGGAGCAGGAGCAGGCTCACGAGCATGAGCGGGGAGATGAGCAGCTCACGAGCATGAGCAGGGAGATGAGCAGCTCCTGAGGACACAGTCTGTCGACCAATAGGCTTCAGAAGAGGAAGCGGAGGACCATGATCGAAGTCAGGAATCAAAGAAGAGATGATGCGCCGGATCAAACACCCATATGGTAGAGTGTGAGCATCATATGACGCAGTGCAGATACGAATCATCTCACACAAAATCACACTGAGGATGTCAATAGAAAGACCTTGCTCGATAGCTTAGAGGAAGGTGATCCGGGAGATTGGTTGGGTGTTCACATGTGATTTTGGCCATAAGTTGTGGCAAAGAATTCGATTGAGCAGACGATAAAATGGGAGCAAAGTTGCAACAACGATCGTACCCCCAACAAATGGATGATGCTAACCGGTGGCAACGTCTATGATTAGCTGATCAGAAGGGCCTTCAGTACGAGGCCAGAGATACTTGGGTAAGGCACCTCAGGGATCGCAAGGACCCGACACAAGACAGACACATCAATGTCCAAGTATTGGCCCCGAATGAACACGGAGAATAAAGTAGAAGACACAACCTCCATGTTCGCATAGAACTCCTGAATCAAGGAAGGAGAATGGCTAATCAACCCAGATAAAAATGGGCCGCAACCCCGATTAACCAACAAAGGCACAACTCCAGAGTCATGCAACTCATCCTCCAACACGTTGCGTTCTAAACAAAGGCTTCACAAAGAGAAGTGATCATCGAAAAGACGAGCCGCCGTAGGACTGCGAAAATGATCCATATGGAGAGAGTCACGAGGACGTTTCTTGGAAGTGACAGTCTTCTTAGGCATCTAGAACACATAAGAAAGTGCATAAGAATAAGAAGCAACCCAAACAGAACGCAAAACCCGAAGAAAAATAAAACTGGACAACAAGTGGCGTTCAAACGAAGATCTTGGGGCGTTCGAACGCGATGGCGACAGACCGAAAATGGAATCACCCCCAACACCAGCAAATTGCCACAAATAAACACACACAAATAACAATAAACAAGAACTCAAGAGACCAAACGCCTTCAATCGAAGAAAAAAGGCTAAAAATAAATGGGAAATGAAACCTTAAAGACAGACCACAAAATGAACTAAAAAGTTAAAAAAATTGGAGAAACCATTACCTTGATAGAGGAGAAGAGACCGAAATTAAGAAGAGGAAGGCCACACAACTCCGGATCTGACCTAGAAATGAGGGAAATGGAAAAGGAGAGCAAGAAACACGGAGGAGAGGTCAATAGATAAACGTGCGAGCGAAAAACACACAAAAAGTATTTAAATACCCAGAAAACGATAGTCGAACGCGTGTCGAACAAAAGGCACGATGTTCGAACGAAATGAAAACGTGGCACGAACGAAAAAGTTCTGGATAAAATACGATCGAACGAAAGAAAAAATGATACACCAACGAAATACGTTCGAACGAAATTGAAATGGTACACGAACAAAAACTGATAGACAGTGCACAACAAGAAGAAGAATTTAATAACCGAATGAAAAAGAGTATGCAGAAACTTGAGCATACAACAACACATAATGCTGGTAAATTTTCTGACTGAAATAGCACTTCAAGAAAGTACAATGAAACCTAGTCAGTAATCAGCAGATTATGACATGAGACGATATGCATCATTTTAAATTTTGCTAAATACAACACTTATGCATATGACATAAACACCAAGACATAAACAAGAACTTACGTGGAAAAATAGGTGCACAACGAATCAAGGCTTAAGACCTTATTTTATGAGCTGGACACTGCCAAAGAAATCCAACTCTTAACAAACCAAGTCCACACAATAAATGTTCAAACCCAGCACCACTATGACCTGAAATTTAGCGACATTGGTTGCATGTTATGATATTTTCCCCATAACAATTTTGAGCTCATATATAAAAATACTTTTGAGTGAAGTGTTTTTGCCCTTATCTTTTGAATTTAGCCCATTGGCTCTTTTGCACTTGAGTCTCATGTAAATATATATATTTTTTTGTTAATTTCTTTTTGCTTTTATAAGGGGATAACACAAGGTAAACTAGTCAAAGGTCACACTATTGAGCAAACAAAGCATGGAATATATTAGATTGCCATTCCAAAAACTCATACATGCGATCAAGCCTTAATAAAATAAAATCGTATATGTGAATTGCAAGCACAAGATATACCAAGAGTTTTTATCACACACACATATGCATATAGAGCATCAACAAAAATAACAACATATCATACATGCATAATCATATATCCTACATACCAGGATCACATGCCATACTATTCATGCTCTAACAAGCCAAAAAAAAATTTGGTCTTTTTCAATTTCTATTTTTTTTTTGAATTTTTCAGTTTTAAAACACAAAAAGTAAAGGCACAACATGGCTTGACAATATCCAATGGGATGTGGAGTTATATCTCGAATGCAGATCATACTACCGTCTATTCGGAACCGACTATGAAATTTATGTCAGGGTTTCCATCCTATATACCAAGGGACATGAAACAAAAACAAGACACACATACCCATATTGCAGTGAAAAAAATAAACATGCAAAAACATAAAACACACGTACACACACATGCAATGGAAGGATAAATGCAACTTCTAGGAAAAGTCACACCGAAGTTCACTCTCAACATGCTTGTCAAGGCATTCAAAAGTAGTGGGAAGATATTGTGCGTCATCACTCAAATTTTCTTAGGAATCTCTTCCACTTGAGAATTCCTAGTTAACACAGCAAGTTTCTCACTAAGGAATTGAGATTGTTTGGTTAGTGCAGAAACTTGATACATTAGATTTGATGAATCAAATCTAGGAGACACACTTCTAGGCATCTTCTTTTGCTTGTGCAACATGAACCACTTAGGCCTAATGAGTCATGCCTTGCCACAGTGATGTCATACATGCATAAACCTCGGATGAGAGCGAAGTTTACCTGCAATACCTCTAGATCGAGGTTGGGTCACATGACGAGGAACAAATGAAGTAATCACATGAATACACTCAACAGGCTTCTTACCTAGGTCATGTTTAGGAGGTTTAGGCACTGCTCTAGATGTTGACGCCTTATCACAATTAGGCGCAAAACTAATACCTATCATACGATCCACCTTTTTATTACCACTAGAAAATACAGACAACTGGGTTCTAGTATCTTCAAGTTCAGTTTCTAATATTTGGACTCGATCTATTAGGCCTCTATTCCTCTCCTCCAGGTCATCTACCATGAAGAGGCTTTGCTCAAATTTGGCTTAAGTTCATTCTTTTCTAGCTCAACTAGTTTCAGCCTTTTATTGACCTCTATATTAGTCCTCTTAATTGGTAAACTCTCATTAAACAGTTCAATATAAGCTAATTGAAGACTTTCCTCATCTACAGACACATCGAGAGAGACTTCCGAATCAACATCATTAACAACATTCTCTCTCTCATCAGACATACTAGCAGTAAAGGCCATATAATTGCTCTTATCTTTAGGAAACTCATAACCTTATGAATCACTAAGGGAGGCTGCCATGGCTTTCTTTCCTTTAGTCCTAAGGTAAGTGGGACACTCAGATCTAACGTGCCCATATCCTTCACATTCATGGCACTGGACACCACAGGATCTACTATCCACATCCTCTCTAGACTCTCTCCTGCTATGCCTACTCTCTCTAGGCTCATCCTCCCTATCTCTGTCACTACTATGGCCAATTTTCTTCAGCTTAAGAAATTTCCTAAACTTCTTTGCAAACAAGGCCAAATCATGATCCGTGAGGTTACCCTCATCACTAGACGAACCATGAACAACTTCCTTCGCGATCTTCATCGCTATAGTTTTTGGCTTTTTATAACCAGAAAGTTTCTTCTCATACACCTGCAGTTTTCCTACGAGGTCATCTAATTTAAGCTGATCGAGGTCATTGATTTCCTCGATGGCGGTAATCTTCGGTAGGAACTTCTCAAGTAGGGATCCAAGGATTTTTCATAACTATCCTACTGGTAGGGATAATATCACATAGGTTAAAGCTAGAGTTAACGATGTCATTAATCTCAGCATACAACTCATCAAAGATCTCATCATCTTTCATATAGGCAACCTCAAACCTAGTAGCTAAATCCTGGAGTCTATTATTTTTAACAGACAGTGTGTCCTCATGCATAGTCTGCAGGATGTCACAACCATCATTGGCTATTTCACATATGGAGATTCTTCTAAATTCAGCAAAATAAACAACACCATGTATGGCATTGACATCCTTGCTGTTCCTATTGCTAGCATCAAATTCATCCTTGGCCAGGTCAATTTATCTTCAGGGGAAGAGACCCCATCAACTATAACAACGGGAGGTTTCCACCCGTACTCAACTGTCATCCGGACCCTCTCATCTAAGGACTTAAGAAACGCTCTAATGCGAACCTTCCAATGTAAATATTATGTGCCATCAAAAAATGACAGACAATTTAAAGGTTGACTACGTTCCATAGCTAACGGGTCAAGGATCGAGTTCATGCTCTGAAACCAATTGAAAATTCGCGATAAGCTTAGGTTCTGACCCTATGCGGAATTAATCACAATTATTCAAGACAAGTTCTAATTAATGTGCCTATGGATGTCAACAAGTAACCACAATAAGAACCAATAAAATAAATTACGGAAAATTAAATTAATCACACAAAATCAACATAATAATTTTGGTGACGAAGTGGAAAACTTGTGCGAGTAAAAAACCACCCCGGGTATATCGGCTACCGGCCCAATCCACTACATAGAGGAAAACTTACAGCGATGGTCAAGACCTATGGTGGCAACTCCACCGACTCAAGTACCTCAATACTGCAAGAACTCAAGGCAACTCCTTAAGCCCGCGACCCACGATTTTCTTCAGAACATCTGAAGTCTCTGAGTAGATTGTATCACCTTTGACGCAGGAACTCCGACTACCAAACTTCCTCCTTGAGAACTCTGAAGGATTGGGAATTTTGGGTATGGTTGTGTTGAAGGTTATCAAAGAGGGATTCACACCATTAATGAAGGAGACAAGAAGATGAAGAAGTCTTCAATGGTGGAATCAATAAGGTTGAAAGCTTTGAGAGATTTTGGCTCAAGGAAAATATGTTTTAACAAAGGAAATGGCGGCTACATGTTATATTTATAGGTAGGGTGAAAAGCTAGGGTTTTCCAAGGTGAAAAGGCACAAAAACACCTCCAGATCGCAGTCGCGTTCAAACGGTTACTCGAACGCACCATGAACGTGTACCTACTGGAAAAACGCGTACCTACTGGAAAGACTCATTCGAACTCCACTCGAACGCACAACAAACGCATGCTCTCTGGAATGATCTCGTTCGAACCCAATAAGAACGTGAATCGAATGTTTTCTCTCTAGAATGATCCCGTTCGAACCCAATGAAGAACGTGCCACCAACGCCACACGTTCGAACCAAATAACGAACGCAGCACTAACACCAATCGTTCGAACACTATAACGAACGCATGTCTGATGCACAGCAGCCAAAAACTAGTCCAATTGCACAAAGATCTTCATGACGGATTACAACTCAATTGAACTTATTTTGTTACGGACACATGCCAATAAAAATGGAACTAACAAAGAGATAATAAATGAACTGCATGCGTTATAAAGATCATATGGTCTATAAAATGAAGGTGCTAACAGGCACTTGTAAGTTAATAATACATGGCCTAGTCTAATTTTGGCACCAGCCAAAATTGTTTGACACCAATATTGGTTTTTTTTTTCCCATTTTTTTTAATATTGGGAAACCCACGTCATCCATATGATATCGGGGTTATTGGACCCTGATATGGATGATCCTGGTATAGATACGTGAGTAAATCGGTATTATCTCATACTCTTACATGGGTGTTACCCAAAATTTGAACCTGAGATCTTGAATGCAAGATTTTTCCCCCCTTTTATTGTTAAATCAAATTGGCATAAAAAAAATGGATTCTATATGAAACGAATCATTTTGTGTTAAGTTAGTGAAAAAAGTCCACAGTATTGATCATTAAACATGCTATAGCCACCTATGTTTGCATGCAGATATGGTTGAATATTAATTGTGTTTCAGCTATTGATATAATTGAGTCACATCGAGTCTAAAATGGATTCAACATTTATTATATGTTTGACTATTACCTTTTTTTTTTTTTTTTAATTACCACGAATATGTTGATTTTTTGGTAAAAATATTTTTTTCATTGAAAATTCTCAGCTAATCAGCTAGCCGCTATCACATAGCTACCAGCCAGTTGCTGCAAATTTTCGCCCAATGCTTTGCATTCGTAATGCAATCCGAAAATTTGCAAACTGAAACATAACAAGTATCAGAAGTTTTAAACCCAGCATTTATTTATAATTAAACAAGAAGAAACTGGTGATCATACTTAGGATTCTAAACCAACTTTATGTAACTGTTTTCAATCATCCATTTAAGACTCCAGTGATTGGAGGAGCATTTATAAGCCCAATAAGCCCATCCAAATGTTGCACGTCCGTAAACATCAAGTTGAGCATTTGCAAATCTCTGGTAATCTTGCATTGACGCCCCATTTACTTTCCATTCACATGTCCATTCCCCTGCAAAAATTAACCCACATGTTTCATAATCTGATTCTAAGTTCAGTGTAGGTATCTTTAGCATATAAAAAATGCCACTTTTGCCGCCATACATGCCCGATTTCATTTCCGAATAGGTAAAAAAATATCCGATTTCATTACCGAATAAGCGAAAGTTGTGCTATAACGTAAAACTTGGGCGTGTGGGTGGGGAAGAATAACATTATTCTTTGAATCTACTTATGCTCAATAATGTATGTAACTGACTTACCAACAAAAGTTAGAGGGCCATTAGAAGCGGTGACTGTGCCAAGGTCAGAAGCTCGTTTGTTGGAAATATAATCGATGTTCTGTTGCACATTTAAGTTGTTGAAGTTATCGGAGAACAGATTGTAGTAGTGAACATCAATGGCTACGCGAGTAAGGCCTCCTGCAAACGAGAGTAGTTCCTTCGGATCAGCAGGTCCTAGACGATTGGACATGATCACATAAGCAGTCGATGTGTATTTCCTCACAGCATCATATCCGGCCTTGTAATACTTTTTCAAACTGTCTAAATTGACACCAGGAGCTGCAGGCTCATTCATTAACTCAATGGCAGCTAGACTTGCACTATTAGCATATCTGCTTAGAGTGACAAGGTAAGTATAGCAACTCAATAAAGATACTTGATTCAACTATAAGCTAAGAGAATTTGTGTCTTAAATGAACCTTGCCGCGAGGAAATCAATGACAGAAACAGTATCTGCAATGTTAGAGTCTCCCCATTCCTGGAAACCATCTCTGGCTGCACTGTGATCATTACCATTTTGCGAACCTTGGGCCGCGTGTAAATCAACAATCACCTTGATCCCATATTTCCTGCATTTGTGTGCAGAGAAAATAAAAACTCATTTGTCTGCAAATAAAATGCTTAAGAATGATTCAACAAATACTCACTCCGCCCAACTGAAAGCACTGTCTAAGGCTTGCAATGAGCCCCCAACAAAAGGCTTTGGCGGCGTAGGATCCTTTGCAATCCACCACCCAACTGGAATTCTCACAGCGTTTATACCATTTGATGACAGGAATTTGAAATCATCATCGGTAATGTAACTGTTCCAATGATCCTACAAGAATTTATCCACATGATCAATCAATTTTCTTTTAACTCAAATTAAATAATATTACCATGTTCTAGTTTCAAGTTGAATTTTACCTGCAGTACTTTTGGAGCTTTATCAGGGCCATAGCCATTTGTGATTTGGTATTCACCTTGTAAAGTACGCACAATATTCATTTTAAAAACAGATGGATCATTATCATCCCAACTTGAGCCTCCATAACTAGCAGTCAATCTAGTTTCTGAATTGGCCTAATCACATTGGCAAAACAAATAAATCAAGCATTTTTTTTTTCAAATTCTAACATCAATTCAAAAGCTAAGTACCTGGAGAAACATCCCATTTGATGCTTTGAGACGAATTCGACTAGGATCATCATCTTTCCTCACAATCTGAAAAGTCTCAGAGTAACCGGCTGTATTCGAATCTGCTACTAGTCCGTCCCCTTGGCCATGATTTTCCAATCCGAAAAACTGCTTGTTGTTCACTCTAAAATTGTAATATGTCTCATTGATCCTCCACAACTAAGTAAATTAATGTGACCAAGAAACACTTTAGCCGTAATGCTTTCAAAATTAAGCAGAATTACATCAGTTACGAACAATTTCATAAACTTTATCAAATAGCACTAACCCTGAAAGTTTCCCAGTCAGAAGCTGAGGTTCTGTTGGCTACAACAATGGTGCCACCTCCATTTTCAGCAGCAAGATACATTTGCAACCTTGTTGACATGAGCTGAACTTTAGTTCCATCCTGTTATAAATCAAAATCAAGCAAAATAAATAAATAAATAAATCGTAGTCAATTCACAAGGCTCCTGGTAAAAAAAAATTATTAAAATGAAATATTTCAGCTAATGTACCAGAAGATCCTTGTTGGGAATTCCATCAAAGCGAGAAGGGTCCATCCATCCTTCAGTGACAAGCCAATTTCCAAGATTCACAGCTTTAAGTGGCAATTTGAAGTCAGAATCTTGTGCAAATGAAAGAGAGATGACACATGAGAAGAAGATGATTGACAAGAGAACTTGAACTTTCATGTTTGAGTAGTAAGCCATTGCTGTCACTTCTTTGTATTTGAAACATGACATAAGTATTATGAGCTAGCAAAAAACCAAAGTGGGATTAGTGAGATATTATTATAAACTTGACATAAATCTTATAAGTCCAGCTATCCTTTTCCTATTATTTTTTCTACTATTGTCAATGCCATGACATGTTCTTAATTGAATCATTACTATTTTTACCATCAAATTAAATGATTAACTGAGGAAATTAAAGAAATTAACTTATTTAAAAAAAAAAGATTGACTAATAAACTGCTTCTATATTTTTTTGATAATGTGAAAATAATAAAGTTTTGATGTTGATATTTACTTTTTGGAGAAGCATCGCATAAACCCCATTTCTTTAGTTGAACGGCTACAATTGCACAGCACTCAGTTTTATTTTTGGACTTTTCCTCGGAAAACTTTTTAGTCCAAAAGCATTTGTTCGGGACCTGAATTCGGTATCGAGTTGAGCTTCTTATAAATGGAGGTTGATAATTATTAGATAAATATTTAAATGTAATAGATTTAATCGTATATTATTATTAAAACACGTATTATCGAATATTATAAGAACTTAGCATAATTCAGATCAGAAATGGATCCAAATTCATTAATTTGGCCACTATGTGACAATGAATAATATAACTTTTTATAACTTTTGTATATTATAATTATCACATATTATTTTTACCAATCAATTTTTTTTTTTTTTTGTTACAACTATAATATACCACAATTATATGATAGGCAGAGTACTGTAGAGGACTTGGGTGACCGTACAATAAACCGACACTTTTTTTTTTTTTTGAGAATTATTGGAAATCCACCTTCAAATCATTTATTCCGGGATTAAACAGAGCAGGTAAAAATTCCGACTGTCCCAATACTCTTATAAGAAATGCATTCTCAAAACTCGAACACAGAACCTCAATATTAATTATTGAGTCCTACACCACTAACCACGCTCCTTGAGGACAACCAACACTGAATTCTTACATATTTTTTCAATATTTTGTTAGTTCCAAATTTCACAATTCAAATTTTTTAGATGGAGTTATTCACAATTCAAACACTATAGCACATTTCTAAATAGAATGAGAGCATTAATTTTCCCATAAAATAAGCTTCTGCCAACTAATACTAGTAAGCTTAATGATTTTTGGGGGCTAAAGACTGCAAGTTTCACATTCTTTTTTCAAATCTTTTGGCACATAGAATAAAATGTTGAAGTATTTGTTTGTAATTTAATTGAATTTCAATGCCATTCTTGTGCATGCATTAAATTGTATCAATATCTCTTGCCAAAATTATACTTTTAAGGAAAGTTATGCATGTGAATGAAGCATATATATTCAGAGAGTTAGTAGGATTATATATGTTGGGGGTGTCATTACTTATTTAAGTTACTAATTCTCAATTCCAAATTGATTAGATAAAGTTAGATGCATCAACTTGGGACAAAATATAATCAAATATTGTTTATTTAATTTTTAAAGTAATATTTTTTTAATATAATTTTGAATGAGAATTGATAGGTGTACGTACAATCAAATGAGACACATAAAAGCACACCTAAAGCATAAATAATTTGATTTTTCTGAGTTTCTATTGATTTTATTTAATTTCCAATTTTATTATGTCTAAGGTGTGTCTTTCGATGTGTCATTTCGATATACATTTATCATTATTGATTTTGAATACAATAAAATATGTTGTTACTTCCCACATACAAACCGAAATAAAAAAAATATTTACTCTATAAAAATGAAACTAAAATGAAAAATTATATCTTGATTACACAAAGAAATGCAAATGCCAACTATTTTTATTTTTTATTTTTTATTTTTTAAAGTAAACATTTTGTTGAGAATATTGGAAATCTCACCGCTAAATCATCCGACCTAAGCTTAAACGGAGCAGGTAAAACCTCCGACTACCTCAAGTTTTTACAAGAAATACACCCCATAGATTGGAATCCAGAACTTAATAACCAAATCTTAATTTTTTGCAACCAAGCCAAATCAGCATGCAAAACTTTCATTGCAATTTTCAAATAATTTTATGAAAAAAATAATGATAATAAAAAAGGGTTGAAGTATAATGTGGTTGTCTTGGTGAATGCATAAATTGGCCAAGTATGTTCACCAGATATATATGTAATAGTTGGCCAATTATGTTCATTCGGGGTTCGTGGAGGCCCGATATATTAGAGATGGATAAAGAGATAATTTTCGTAGTCATTGATTGAACATGACGTAAATGGATATTGACAATCTCGTATTATATCCTGTAAGCGCCAGCTCAATGAAGAATTTTGATGATGCAACACTAGCGACTTCGAAGCAAAATCAACACAAAGACAAAATTCAATCAAGAAGCGGTGATGCAAGATCTTATACATTAAGACTCTATATGTAAGTGAATTGATATTCAAGTATTTTTAAGCTTATAGGATTCATGCATGTTCATATAAGTCTTAGGGTCAAGTACATAAATGATTTTGAACTACATTACTGAGTTTTACATACTGAGACTGGTATATCAGTCCCTAATACCAACATACTGGTATCTCATACCTTTTTTGCATGCTCTCTGGAATCGGTCTGATACATATCAATCTTCATACTGGTCTCCATATCAACTAGTGGAAGTTCTTCTTTTTGCCAGGCTAGTTGCCTTCTTTGGTAGCCCAGTTGAATAAAAAATTCGATAAGAATAAGTAATGCATAGCTTCTCAAACTAGATAGTCTTCATACCGGCCTCCATATCGTTATACCTGAAGAAAAACAAGTCTTTAGAACCGGCATGAACCATACCGGTGTCCATACCGATGAACCTGTTTGTTTTGCATACTCTCTAGAACCGGCATGAACCATACAGGTGTCCATACTAGTGAACCTGTGTGTTTGGCATAAATTCTAGAACCGGCATGACTCATACCGGTACACATACCGGTAGATGTGGCATATTTAATGCTCAAAAGGAACTATTCAATAGCTGTTTGAACTTTAGATCGACATACCAATCCATATAGACTGACATACCGGTCTCAAGACATAAAGTTGGGCCTGCTCGAAATTTTTACTATAAGTTGAGACCCTATTCCATTTTTGCTGAGTTCTTACGCTTTCCAACATCATATTGAAAGCAAAATCTGAGAAAAATACTAAACCTTCTTGATCGTTTCATTCTCATCGTTTCATAAGCTCATTACATTCATTTTAGTGGGCTTATATATATTTGGGTTACACACTCACTGAGTTCTCAAATAGTGTTGTAAACACAAACTTTCATTATTCAAAACACTTGTGTGAAATCCATTGTGTGAGTTGTGAGTACTCTCAAGGGTGGAATTGGTGTAAAAGGTTTGAAATAAGTCTTAGTGAAAAAATCTTTTGGTTGTAAGTTTATTGAAACTAGTGAAACTTTCAAGTAATCTTGAAGAGAGTGGACATAGGCAAGTGATTGGGCTGAACCATTATAAAATCGGTGTTGTATCTCTCTTCCATTATCTTTAGATTGTGTAATTTTGTTTAAAATCAATATTATATTTTATAATTGTCAATAAAGCTTGAAAACTTAAAATTGTTAAGATTTATAATTCCGCATTAATATTTTTTTTACTTAATTCTCCCCCTCTTGGATATAGTTGTTACCTTTTTTTTTTTTGAATTATAAGGAATTTCATATCCTGCTCGGTACCATCCTAATTACAGATATTCCAACCTTTTGGTGCTACAATCTTAAGACATTAAACCATTGAGGACTTATTTTTTTTCACTGTTTTGATTGCTTAGTTTCTTTTACAGTTTCACGAGTTAAAAAATATACAAGCCGTAAAAAATGCACCTCGTAGGAACAGATATCGCGAATTACATAACTACTACCATTTTGTTATTCGAACGTTACCATGCATTCATAACAAAATTTCTTCTCTCTGAAGCATCTGTTTTTTTTTTTATTAGACTATTTAAAAATATTTTTAGTTACCGTCAATATTCAAATAATGTCAATGATACTGACAATAGGGCTTAGAAAAGCAAATTTTTTTCTTGATATTTTATCATTGTTCAAAATTATCATATTTATACGATGTGATATATGTGTGTCTGTCCATTTTGTGCCGCGTTTCAATTTTGAGAAGAAAAGAGGAGTGACATTGAGCTTAAGAATGAAAAACTGAGATTTCTGGGACGATCTCGAGAGAAACTACAAGATAACTAAGAGACCCGTTATAGTTGATGTTCGGGTCCATCCCAACACTCCGATGATCGAATTAGAAAGGATTGAGGAGGTGGTTTTTCTGAAGGTGGGATATGAGTTTTAGTCAAAAAAAAATTATTAGGTGTGGGTATAAAAATTGAAATCGAACCAAATTGATTAAATCAAACCGAACCGATATATTTTGTTCAATTTGATTTTTCGATTCAGGTTCGGTTTACATGAGAATTAAACTGATCGATTGTAATCAATTCGGTTCATAATTCAAATCGAACCGATGAATCGATCGATTTAGGTATAAAGTAACATCTGCAAAATACTGGATCCTACGAAGATATCAATAAATAAACAGCACATGAAATCTCATTGTAAACTTTTTCAGTTCCATTTTTATTTGCAATGTTCGTAACAAAACAAGTTCAATTGAGTTGTATTAAGTCTTGAAGTACTTGGAGCAATTGGACTTATATTTGGCAAAGTTGGAGCAATTTCTTTAGTACTACGTTTGTTGAATCGTTCGAACGTGTGGCGTTAGTGGCACGTTCGCTGTTGGGTTCGAACGAAACATTCCAGAGAGCAAACGTTCGAGGTTCGATCGACGAAGCGTTAGAACGAGACATTCCAGAGAGCACACGTTCGTGGTGCGTTCGAGTAGCGTTCGAACGAGTCTTTCCAGTAGGCACACGTTTGTCGTGCGTTTGAGTAAACGTTCGAACGCCACTACGATATGAACACGTTTTTTTAGCCTTTTGCCTTTGAAAAACCCTAGAACTTTGCCCTGCCTATAAATATAACATGTAGCCACTTTCCTCAATGGTTGAAACAGAAATCCTTTGAGCCAAAATCCTTCAAAGCTTTCAACCTTCTTTGATTTCACCTTGAAGACTTCTTTCATCTTCTTGTCTTCTTTGTTTATGATGAGAATCAATCTTTGATAAACCTTCAACACAACCTAACCCAAAATTTCTAATCCTTCAGAGTTCTCAAGGAGGAAGATTGGTAGTCGGAGTTCCGGCGTGCTTGCAGAGTTGAATCACTCAGAGACTTCAGAGGTTCTGAAGAAAATTATGGTGTATGGGCTTGAGGAGTTCCTTGAGTTCTTGCAGTCTAGAGGTACTAGAGTCGGTGGAGTTGTCACCACAGGTCTTTTACCATCACTTGAAGATTTTCCCTTTATAATGGATTTGGGCTAGTAGCCGAGATACCCGGAGTGATTTTTTACTCACACGAGTTTTCCAATTCGTCACCAAAATTATTGTGTTGGTTTTGTGTGATTGATTTTAATATTCAGCTTTATATGAATTATGTTAATATTGTGGTTGCCTGTTGAGAATCTATAGTAACGTTAATAATGACTTATCTTGATTATTGTGTTAAATTTTGCATAGGGTCAGAACCTTGGATAAACACGAACCTTCAATTGGTATCATAGCCTGAACTCGATCTTTGACCCAGTAGCTATGGATCGTAGTCAACCCTTAAATTTCGCGCCATTTTCTGATGGTACAAAGTATTTACATTGGAAGGTTCGTATGAGAGCGTTCCTTAAGTCCTTAGATGAGAGGGTTTAGATGACAGTAGAATACATATGGAAACCTTCCGTAATTTTAGTTGATGGGGTCTCTTCTCCTAAAGATAAATTGACATGGACCAAGGACGAATTTGATGATAGCAATAGGAACAACAAGGCAGTTAATGCCATACAAGGTGCTCTATGTTCTGCTGAATTTAGGAGAATCTCCATGTGTAAAATAACCAAGGATGCTTGGGACATCTAGTAGACTGTGCATGAAGGCACATTGTCTGTTAAAAATAATAGACTCCAGGATCTTGCTACTAGGTTTGAGGTCATCCGGATGAAAGATGATGAGACCTTTGATGAGTTCTACGCTGAAATTAACAATGTCGTTAACTCAAGCTTTAACCTATGTGAGATTATCCCTACGAGTATGATAGTTAAGAAAATCCTTAAATCCCTTCCTGATAAGTTCCTACCCAAGATCACCGCCATCGAGGAGAGTAATGACCTTGATCAGCTTAAATTAGATGACCTCGTAGGAAAATTACAGGTTTATGAGAAAAACTTCATAGTTAAGCCAAAAATTATAGCGATGAAAATCGCGAAAGAAGTTGCTCATGATCTGTCTAGTGATGATGATGATACCCTCAAGTATCATAATTTGGCCAAGTTTGCAAAGAAGTTTAAGAAATTTCTTAAGCTAAAGAAGAATGGACATATAAGTATTAAGGATAAGGAAGATGAGCCTAGAGATAGTAGGCATAATATAAGGGAGTCGAGAAAGGATATGGGTACCAAACCCCGAGGTAACCAATGTCATGAGTGTGAAGGTTATGGGCATATTCGACCTGAGTTCCCTACATACCTTAAGGCTAAAGGTAAGAGAGTCATGACAACCTCCCTTAGTGATTCAGAAGGTGGCTATACTTCTGATGAGTCTTCTAAAGACAATAGCAATTTTATTGCCTTTTCTGCTAGTGTGTCTGGTGAGAGAGAGGATAATATTAGTAATGCTGATTCTGAATTCTCTCACAATGATTAATTGATGAGGATAGTCTTCAGGTAGCCTACACTGAATTATTTAATGAGAGTCTAGCTATCAAGAAGGCGAATATAGAAGTTAATAAAAGGCTGAAAGAAATAGCGCTAGAAAAGAATGAAGCTCAAGCTAAGTTTGAGCATAGCCTTGTGATGATTTATGACCTCAAAGAGAGGAATATAGGTATAGTTAGTAGAGTCAAAAATTTAGAAGATGAACTTGAAGATGCTATAGTCCAATTGTCTATATTTTCTAGTGGAAATAAACAACTAGACCACATGTTGGGGATTAGTGATGAGCCTAATTATGCTAATGCGTCATCGTCTTGAACTGTGCTTGTCCCTCCGAAACATGACTTAGGCAAGAAGCCTGTTGAGTGTAGTCATGTGATTTCTCCGTTGGTTCCTCTTCCTATGGCCCAACCTCGATATAGAGGTGTTGTGGATAAACCTCGCTCTCATCCGAGGTTTGTGCATGTGTGCCATCATTGTGGCAAGGCATGGCACATTAGGCCTAAGTGTTTCATGTTGCATAAACAAAGAAGAGGTCTAAGAGTGTGTCACCTAAATTTGCTACTTCAAATCTAGTTTCTCAGCACTAACTAAACAGACACAATTTCTTAGTGAGAAACTTGTTTTGTTGACTATGAATACTCATGTGGAAGAGGTTCCTAGAAAGGTTTGGGTGAGGAAGCAAGATGTCTTCCCATATACTTCTGAATTCCTGATAGACATGATAAGAGTGCACTTCAGTGTAACTTTTCTTAGAAGTTGTATTTATTTTCTCATTGCATGTGTGTGTGCGTGTGTTTTATGTTTTTGTACGTTTATTTTTTGTTCACTGCATATGGGTGTGTGTTATTTTTATTATTTTTAATTATATGTCCCTTAGTATATAGCAAACAACAAACATAAATTTCCTAGCCGATTCCGAATGGATGGTAGTATGATCTGTACTCGGATACAACTCCACGTATCATGGGATATTGACAAGCCTTGTTGAGTCTGTATATTTTTTTGTGGGTGTTAAAATTGAAAAATAAAAAAAAATATAAATTAAAAAAGACCAATTTTTTTTTGTGGCTTGTTAGAGCATATAAAAGCCTTTTGTATGTGACCTTGGTTTGTAGGATATATGTTTATGCATGTATAATATGCTTTTATTTTTCTTGATGCTTCATGTGCATGAGTGTGTGTGATAAAAATCTTTAGTATATCTTGTGCTTGCACTTCACATACACACTTTTATTATTGTCAAGGCTTGGTCGCATATATGAGTTTTTGGACGGAAATCGAATCTCTACCATAATTTTCTCTCTATATAGTGTGACCTTTGACTAGATAACCTTATGTTATCCCCTTGCAAAAGTACAAAGAATGAAAAAAAAAATATGAGTCTCAAGTGCAAAAGAGCCTAAAATATATCATGTAACCAATGTTGCTAATTTTCAGGTCCTAGTGGTGCTGGGTTTGAACATCTATTTTGTGGACTTGGTTTGTTAAAAGATGGATTTCTTTGGCAGTGTCCAGCTCATAAAATAAGGTCTTAAGCTTTGATTCGTTGTGCATTTATTTTTTCACGCAAATGTTTGTTATGCTTGGTGTTTATGTCATATGCATGTGTGTAGTATTTAGAAAAATATAAAGTGATGCATATTATTTATGTCATAAATAGCTGAATACTGACTGTGTATCATTGTATTTGCTTGAAATGTTATTTCAGCCAGTTTTTTGATAAAATCTTTTTTGACTTCATTGTGTGTTTGTGTGTGCTCCTTGTCATTGCATATCATTTGTTTTGCACATCTATGAGTGTTTACTTCCCGTATGATTTTAAGCTAACTGTGTGGGCCTGTTAGTGAGGGTAGTAAGTCCAGTTTGCATATACTATTACATGTGTTGTTTCTCCTAATTACTTCACCCTTTGTCATTTCGTGCCAAAAAATGGGAGAGTATATTAAGGGGGAGTAGTAGTATATGGAAGTCATAATATATCTATTTGATGTCTCCGTTTTAAATGGTGTAAGATTAAGGGGGCATATGATATCTACTATCTTTGTATACATGCATGAGTTTTATCGCTACTTTATTTGTTCTTGATAATCTCAATGCTTTTCACGGTACACTATTGTTTGTGGATGTTTCAGGTAAGTAGGTTTTTTGCTGATGAGGTATTGATTTCAAGACTACTTTATTAGGTATTAGATTGATTCTTAACATAATAAGTCACTGTGGTGATGGTTGGCAGTTGACAATTTTCTTTTTGGGTCTATTACCATAATCTTTGTATTAGGTAGTGTTTTATCACGGAATGCCAAAGATGGAGATTGTTAGTTCCATTTTTATTGGCAATGTCCGTAACAAAATAAGATCAATTGAATTGTAATAAGTATTGAAGTACTTGGAGCAATTGGATAGTATTTGGCAAAGATGGAGCAATTTCATTAGTGTTGTGCTCGTTGAAACGTTCGAAAGTATGGCGTTAGTGGCACGTTCGCTGTTGGGATCGAATGAAACATTCCAGAGAGTAAATGTTCGAGGTTCGTTCGAGGAAACATTCAAACGAGACATTCCAGAGAGCATGCATCGTAGTGGAAAAGGCAACACTATTTCGTTCTTACTAAATCATGGAGACTAAGAAATTTCTAAATATGTGACAAGTACCACTTGTACTCTTTCTATCTAATCTACAATCCGCCAAAGTCGACATCAGTATAACTAACAAGTCGAAAGTCATACCTTTTGGGTATCGAAGTCCCAAATTAATTATTTTTGTGACATGTCTAAAAATTAGTTTTACGGCGCAAAGATGAGTTTCACTAGGATTAGATGAAATCTTGCACACATATAAACACTAAACATGATATCGGTCTACTAGCGGTTAAATAAAGTAAAAATCTGATCATACCTAGATATCATTTAATGTCTACGGGTTTACCTTCCTTATTTTTGTCAAGTTTCAAGTTTGAACTCATGGGTGTCGAATGGTGTTTGTTTGATTCCATCCCAATTTTTTTTAGTAGCTCATTGACATATTTGGCTTTATTTATGAGCACTTCATCTTTTCTTTGATCAATTTGTAGTCCTAGGAAGAACTTCAGCTCTGCCATCATGCTCATCTCGAACTCACTACTTATACAATTTGAAAATTTCGTACACAATAAGGGGTTAGTAGCATCGAAAATAATATCATCAATATAAATTTGAACTACTAATATGTCATCATGATTATGCTTATTGAATAGTGTGGTATCAACTTTTCCCATTATAAAGCCATTTTTTAAAAGAAAAGAGCTAAACCTATCATACCATGCCCTATGAGCTTGCTTAAGTTCATAAAGTGCTTTGGTTATTTTGTACACATGATTGGAGAAATCAACATTTTCAAAATCGGGAGGGTATTTAACATAAACTTCCTAGATAATATACCCATTAAGAAAAATACTTTTCACATCCATTTGATAAAATATAAAATTTTTATGACAAGCAAAAGCTAAAAGGATGTGTATGGCTTCAAGTCTAGCTACGGGAGCAAAAGTTTCATCATAAACTATTCCTTATTCTTAGTTGTAGTCTTGAGCCATTAATCTAGATTTATTTCCCACAACCAATCCCGACTCATCAAGTTTATTTCTAAAATCCTATTTTGTTCCAATAACAATTTGATGAGTAGGTCTAGGAACTAGGTGCCACACTTTATTTCAATCAAATTGATTTAATTCCTCTTGCATAGTCATAATCCAATGATCATCTTTTTCGGCTTCAAGGAAGTTCTTAGGCTCAATTTGAGAAATGAATGCCAAGTGATTATAAAAATTTCTAAGTGTATGTCTTGTGACAATTTTCTCGGATGGGCCTTCTATAATTAATTCCCTATGATGTGATTTTAACTCTAGCATATTTAATTTCATTGGGAAGAGATGGAGATTATCACCTTGATTTTGTTGAGGAGGTTCTTCATTACCTTCATGTTGTGCTTGCTCCTCAACTTGCAAGTGATCATTGGGATTATCTAGATATAGATTATTTAGTTGCTCTCCAAGTGATCCCCATTATCATCATCTTTCCTAGCTTGAACTTTGTTGCTATATGAAGAGTTGTTAGATTCATCAAAATTCACATGCATAGACTCTTCAACTATCATAGTTCTTTTATTATATATTCTATATGCTTTGCTAGATGAATAATATCCTAGAAAAATTCCAACATCGGATTTAAAATCAAATTTTCCAAGGTTATCTTTTGTGTTCAAAATAAAACGTTTGCAACCGAAAACTTTAAAAAATGAAATATTTGGTTTTTTACCTTTCCATAACTCATAGGGAGTTTTGTCAAGGCTTTTTCTCACTACCACTCTATTAATCACGAAACATGTGGTATTAACATCTTCGGCCTAAAAGTGCTTTGGTAAGCGATGTTCATTAAGCATTGTCCTAACCATTTCTTGCAAGGATATATTCTTACACTCAACAACCTCATTTTGTAAGGTGTTCTAGCATAAGAAAATTGATGTTTTATGTCATACTCGATGCAAAAATCTTCGAATGTTGATTTTTCAAATTCTCCCCCATGATCACTTCTTATGCGAGACTTCGACGTTCAAGAAAGAAAAGTGTTTCAAGTTCTCAAGAGTGCAAAGGAATTGTAAGTAGAAGCGATCGTGTATGCCAACTAGAGCTGCAACATTTGGTGCACTACATCGAGGAAAAATCAAGTAAGGAGATTTAAGAAAAAGCTCTAAAAAGGGAATAAAGACAATTGAGGTATAATTTATTTATCGTGTTATATTTATTTAAAAAATAAAATTAAGATGCATGAATGATTAAATTAATGGAGATTAGTTTAATACAACAAGTTGTTTATATCAATATCGACATAACCACGATCCTTAAAGCGGTTTTGGAAGAAAATTTTAAATTCTAATCATATAGATGCTTCCACGCTAATCTTAAAATCTTACTGTTGGTATATTAGTGTTATTAAACAGTAAACAAACATGTTTTAAACAATTCAAATCCAGAAAATCAAATGCAAAACCCTAGAAAACCCTAAAACTTGAAGAACAAGAAAAACCTTATAATAATAATGAATGCAGTGGTCCGGATCGAGAAGGTTCTCTGTCCTTAAGAACTTATCAGCCCCGTCTCGGTGCTTTACAGATCTTGTGGCTAATGTTCTCCCAGGATAACCCGGATTCCTCTTGTTCAAGGGGCACACCTTAACAAGATCTCGAACTTGGTAATGGGGGGGACTCTCTCTTGACTCAAATAATAATATGAGACTCAAAATTTTGGATGAAATTCAAATCCTCGAAAATGAACATGGAGGCCCCCTTATAAAGGCATGGAATGATGCCTAAAAGACACCCTTTGGGTCCAAAAGGTTATACCCCTCCCATGCAACCTTTGGAGCCTATAACCATTTTATTTTCAATTGGAGGACATGTCCCTAATGGGTACCATCCAAGGGACATGTCCCTTTTCCATCCATATAATATTGAAGAATTTCCAACAATCTCCCATAATTCTTCAAATATTCATACAGACACTTAAGAGAGTTTCTGTGAACTAAAGCTGCATCGAAATAGGTAGCTTTCGCCTTAAACCTTTCCTAGTGAATGACAATCGGATTTACTTGGCAAACCAGTGACCCATAGTCTTGAACTATTCCACCGTTGGTGTAAACTAAGACAATTACCAACACACAACTTTACTTTGACCATTACCCGTTCTACGGTTGTGTTCATTTCGGCCCTGAACAACGGTCCTGGATTCATCAAGAACTTTAGGGAAATCAGCCTGAAAAATCCCATGGAAGCGACCTCACTTCTTACTTGAAATATGTGATCTACTATGAAGAGGCAATCTGCCTTTATCCTCATTAGGACTCATCTCCTAATATAGTGATCATTAAAAGCCTTAGTTTATCCTAACCTTGACAGACAGCACTCGGCGTCATTTTTGGAATGGGAAAGAGTACAAAACTCTTCAGTGCTTGTTTTGAATTGCACAAAGTTTCTGTTGTCCATTTTGAACCTAGATCTTGAGATCTCGAGTCAGCTAGGTTGGTTTTCCACAGTGACAATTCTTAGATTAAAAGCTTCAAGCTCATTCCCCTCGAAGACTTCTCAACTTGCTCTCGATGTAAACCTTTAGTTAGTGGATCTGCTAAGTTTTCCTTCTACTTAACATAATCAATCGATATTATGCCATTTGAGAGCAGTTGACGTATGATATTATGTCTTTGACGTATGTGTCGAGACTTACCATTATACATTGTATTTTGGGCTCTCCCAATAGCCGATTGGCTATCATAATGTATGCTAATCAATGGCACCGGTTTGGGCCAACTAGGAATATCCTCCATGAAGTTTCTAAGCCATTCCGCTTCTTCCGCTGTTTTGTCTAAGGCTATGAACTCTGATTCCATAGTAGACCGGGCAATACATGTTTGCCTCAAGGATTTCCATGACACGACTGCATTACCAAGTGTGAAAACAAATCCACTCGTAGATTTGAAATCCACTGTATCATATATCCAGTTAGCATCGCTGTATCCCTCTAGAATAGCAGGATATCTCTCGTAATGTAGCCCATATTTTGAAGTTTCTCTCAGATACCTCAAAACTCTTACTATGTCTTTCTAGTGGTTATGTCCTGGATTGCTCGTATATATGCTAAGCCTATTCACAACTTGAGTGATATCAGGTCGTGTGCAATTCGTGAGATACATCAGACTTCCGATGATTCTCGAATACTCTAATTGCGATACGCTTGAGCCAGTATTCTTTGATAGATGGAGAGTTATGTCCACGGAGGCTCTAGCCACATTTAGGTCCCATTTGATATATTTCTCAAGTATCTTCTCAATATAATGAGTATGAGATAATATATATCCGTCTGATGTCCTAGAAATCTTTATTCCTAGGATCACATCAGCTACTCCCAAATCTTTCATATCAAATCTGCTGGATAACACGTTTTTGGTAGACTGAATCATTTCATGATTACTACCAATTATCAGCATATCATCTACATAGAGACACACAATGACATATCCTTTTTTAGTTGATTTGGTGTACACACACTTATCACACTCATTGGTTTTGAACCCACTTGACAACATCTATTTGTCAAATTTCTCATGCCATTGTTTAGGTGTTTGTTTTAATCCGTACAAGGATTTTACAAGTTTGCACACCTTCTGTTCTTGTCCAGAAACATTAAACCTTTTTTGTTGTTCCATGTAAATCTCTTCATCCAATTCACCATTCAAGAATGTCATCTTTACATCCATTTGATGTATTTCAAGACCAAATATAGCTGTTATGGCTATGAGCATTCTTATCGATGTTATAGTCACTAGTGAATAGGTGTCAAAGTAATCAATGCCTTCCTTTTGTCTATAACCTTTTATGACAAGTCTTGCCTTGTATTTATCTATTGATCCATCTGTTTTCATCTTCCGTTTGAATATCCATTTGTAGCCCAGTGGCTTACAACCTGGAGGAAGATCAACCAACTCTCAAGTATGGTTCTGTAGGATTGAATCAATCTCATTGTTAATAGCCTCTTTCCACAGAGGTGCCTCTAGAGAAGACATAGCTTCTTTATAACTTTGAGGCTCATTTTCTAATAGGTATATCAGAAAATCGGGACCAATACGTCTAGGTTCGATTATCTCAACGTTTGCACGTTGATATGATTCTTGGTTAACCTGGTCACTGTCTTTGACAGTATCAATCATTCTTTTGAGAGACTCTGTTCTTTGTCTTTCCTTACAATGAAACGTCTCTTCAAAAAATATCGCATTCCCTGACTTAATTATCATATTCGGATGGATGTTAGGAATCTCAGACTTGTGTACCAAGAATCGATACGCACTACTGTTGCGAGAATATCCAATGAATATACAATCAACAGTTTTGGGTCCTATTCTAATACCCCCATTACTTTGGCAAGACACCCCCACACTTTTAGGTATTTGTAAGAAGGTACGTGACCTTTCCACAACTCATATGGTGTCTTGTCCAATCTTCTGTGAGGAAGCTTGTTTAGAACGTAGTTCGTGGAAAGCAAGGCTTCCCCCACAAGTTCTGGGGTAAACCAGAACTTCTCAACATGGCGTTCATCATTTCATTCAACGTTCGATTTTTGCGCTCATCAATCCTGTTTTATTGAGGAGAATAAGGAGCAGTGGTTTCGTGAATAATTCCGTGCACGAAACAATATTCCCCGAATGGTGACACATATTTACCACATCTATCACTCCTGATTCTCTTGATTTTCTTGCCAAGTTGATTTTCAACTTCGTTCTTATAGTGTATAAAACTCTCAATAGCTTCATCTTTGCTCCTCAGCAAATACACATAACTGAATCTTGTACTATCATCGATAAAAGTGACAAAATACTTTTTACCGCCTCGTTTTTGCACAATATTCATATCACACACATCAGTGTATACAAGTTCCAATGGTTCAGAACTTCGTTCTATGGAATTAAATGATGTTCTATGCATTTTTGCTTCAACACATGCCTCACACTTATGTTGGCTATCAATTGCAAATTTAAGTATAAGGTCCATGTTAATTAATTTACGCATGCAAATTTGGGTGGTTTGGTGGCATGAGTTCCACTGTTCAAAAAAAAAAAAAGTATTTTGGATATTGTGGCCTAAACTATTTTTCCCCTTCTTTTGATAATGAGTAAAATCCTCTGTGATAGCCATATTTGAGATTTGAGATCCTAACCATGACCAACCAATTGTGCTATGCTTATTATTATTATTTTTTTTTATGTTACTATAATATCGTAAAAAAAAAACACAAACTTGTCGTTCATAATTAAAAACATTATAGTAAAGATCCAATTGGAAAGTTGGTTTTTCAGTTTTTCATCACTTTGAAATTACGTTATATAAGTATTATGTCCAGTATTAATGGATTGGATTAGTAGGTTATGTTGACTTTGTGGTGCATAAAGACAGTTTGCACCGAAAGCAAACTGTCTTCATGCAACCACTTTGCATGTGCATGAGCTGTTTGCATTTGCATGAGCTGTGTGTGTGTGTATGAGCTGTGTGTGTGTGTGCAAACCGCGTGACACTGTTCACGCGGTTTGAGCACTATATAAGGAACCCAAAATCACCATCCCTGAAATCCCAAATCGTGAGGAAAGATAGAGAGTAAAGTGTTTGAGAGTTTTTTTGTAAAGCTTGGATTATAAGCTTTGTAATTCTTTTGTGTGTATATATAAAAGAAGAGTTTTCTCTCAATTCACCTCTATTATTGTGTGTTTATTCACAACAAGTGGTATCAGAGCTACGGTTCCACGGAGGGATCCCGAAATTCAGTAACGAAGTTTCGGTTCGGAAAATCGATTCCGACAAAAGTTGTCAAAAATCGATTTTGAGCATATCATCGGACTTTTCACGGCGAGACGAGCTCGGTGATATTTTCCGGCGATCAAACGGAGGCCGGAGGACGACGGACGAAGCCGCACGCGCCGCAGCGCCGGTCAGTAGCGTGCTTCACGCGCTCCACACGCCGACACGCGCCGCACGCGCCAACCCAACGAAGAAGACGACCACGTCAGCGCCCAGTCAGCGCCACGTCAGCGCACAGTCAGCACACAGTCAGCGCCACGTCAGCGCACAGTCAGCAGCCAGTCATCCGCCACGTCAGCGCACAGTCAGCGCCACGTCAGCGCACAGTCAGCAGTCCAGTCAGCTGCCACGTCAGCGGTGCCTGGTAAATTTCAGATAGGTCCCTGAACTTCTGGAAATTACAATTTAGCCCCTATACTTTCAGAAATTTTCAATTTAGTCCCTGAACTATTTTGAAATTGCAATATAGTCCCTGAAGTTTTCCGTAATTGCACTTTGGCCCCTGAACTTTCGGAAATTGCACTTTGACCCCTGTAATTTCTGGAATTTGTAATTTGGTCCCTGTGTCGGATTTTGACAAACGAAGTGTCATTTCCACCATTTTCGACCATTCCGGACGCAACGGTGAGGTCCGTTTTTTGAAATTCTGCTTAGAATTTTTATGATGGAGGGGAGCAACGGAAAAATGATTTTGTTAACCAGTACAAACTATTTCACATGGAGAGGAAGGATGAAAGACCTTCTGTATGTGAAGGACTATGATGGATCGGTATTTCTGGAGGAGAAACCAGAAGGAATGACCGATGGAAAGTGGGCTAATCTTCACCAGAAAACATGCAGTACTATTCGTCAGTGGATCGACGACAGTATCGTGAACCATGTCAGTGAAGAGATAAATGCACGTGTCTTATGGAGAAAGCTGGAGGAGCTTTTTCGAGCAAAGACTGGCAACAACAAGCTGTACTACATCAAGAAGATGATGGGTTTGAAATACCAGGAAGGTACAGCTGTGGCAGACCATATCAACGATTTCCTCGGAACCATGAAGGAATTGTCTGGATTGGGCATAGACTTCGGAGATGAGGTAAATGGCTTAATACTCCTTAATACGTTACCAGAATCTTGGGAAACGTTCAGATCTACGGTAATCAATTCAGCCGCAGATGGGAAAGTCACTATGGAGATGGCAAAGACCAGGATCTTCGAGGAAGAAAAGAGGACGAGAATGCAGGAGTCAGCATCAGCCTCAACCTCAGAAGCTCTAGTGACAGAGAAGAACACCAGAAGGGGGAGGAGTAAAAGCCGAGGCCCAGGTAGACCAGACAAAAACTGGGGGAAATCAAGAACAAGGGATATTGAGTGCTATCACTGCAAAAAGAAAGGCCATATAAAGAGGGACTGTTACAAGCTGAAGAACGAGCAGTCCAGGAGAGATGGTGACTCTAACCAAGAAAGAGTTGCTACTACCACCGAGAAAACCTCCAAAGACTTCTGCATAATGTATGAAGAAGCTGTTGTGAATCTTGCCAGCCACGAGACCAGTTGGGTGATAGATAGTGGCGCCTCTATACACGCCACATCTCGCAGAGACTTCTTTTCATCTTACACACCAGGGGACTACGGTGCTGTAAGGATGGGGAATGACGGACAGTCTAAAGCCGTCGGTATGGGAGACATCTGCCTTGAAACAGAGAACGGGACAAGGCTAGTGTTGAAGGGAGTCAAGCACATCCCAGATATCCGGTTAAACCTGATCTCAACAGGCAAGCTGGATGATGAAGGTTTCTGCAGCACCTTTAGTGACGGATGCTGGAAGCTCACTAAAGGATCAATGGTCGTGGCACGAGGTAAGAAAGACTCAACTCTGTATTTGATGCATGCTAAGCTTTCAAATAGTAGCATAAATACAGTTAACAGCAATGAGGCAGCCGAGCTATGGCATAAAAGGCTCGGTCACATGAGCCAAACAGGGATGGAGATACTACGCAGGCGGAATGTTCTTCCGGAATTAAAAAACTCACACTTACGGAAGCGTGAACACTGCATGGCTGGAAAGCAGAACAGAGTATCCTTCCAGAGCTCCCCGCCTCAACGGAAACCGGAGGTACTAGATCTCATACATTCAGATGTATGCGGTCCGATGCAGACACGAACACTTGGTGGGTCACTGTATTTTGTGACATTTATTGATGATCATTCAAGGAAGATCTGGGCAACACCTTGAAGAGAAAAGATCAAGTGTTGGAGTGTTCAAGGAGTTTCATGCTTTGTAGAGAGAGAAACCGGCAATAACTGAAGTGCATCAGAACAGACAACGGTGGAGAATACAGAGGTCCGTTTGATCAGTACTGCAAGACGCAAGGAATCCGACATCAAACGACACCTCCGAAGACACCTCAGCTGAATGGCCTAGCTGAGAGGATGAACAGAACCTTGTGCGAGAGGATCAGAAGCTTGCTGTCACAAGCCAAGCTGCCGAAGACATTCTGGGGGGAGGCACTCATCACAGCAGTACATGTTTTGAACATGTCCCCAGCGGTCGCACTAAAAGGTAATGTTCATAACCAAGCTTGGACAGGTAAAGAAGTGTCGTACGGGTACTTACATGTCTTTGGGTGCAAAGCTTTTGTACACATCCCAAAGGACGAGAGATCCAAGCTTGATGCAAAGACGCGACAATGTGTCTTTATTGGCTATGGTCAGGATGATTTCGGCTACAAATTGTATGATCCTGTGGAGAAGAAGATCGTCAGGAGCCGAGATGTTGTCTTTGTTGAAGACCAGACCATAGAAGATATCCAGAAGGATATGAAGACAATGCCCCAGCAATACAGAAATGTGAATCCAGAACCTCATACACCGGTGCCAGTTCGAGTTGAAGATGAGGCTCCCAGACATGAGGGTACAGGTGATGAAGCTCCCAGAGATGATGATCATGATCAACCACCAGTACCAGAAGTTCCACCAACAGTTCCACAGAGAAGGTCTGACAGAGACAGACGACCTTCAACCAAATACTCTGCATATGAGTATGTGCTGCTTACTGACGGGGGAGAACCCGAGAGCTATCAGGAGGCTGTGGAAACGGAAGACAGAGAAAAGTGGGAGGAAGCCATGCAAGATGAGATGAAATCTTTGCATGACAATCACACTTTTGAGTTGGTGAAATTGCCAAGAGGCAAGCGGGCTTTGAAGAATAAATGGGTGTACAGGGTGAAGCAACATGAGCATACTTCACAACCCCGGTACAAAGCCAGACTAGTTGTCAAGGGATTCAATCAGAGGAAAGGCATTGACTTCGATGAAATCTTCTCTCCAGTTGTGAAGATGTCATCCATCAGGGTAGTACTCAGCTTAGCAGCAAGCCTCGACCTGGAAGTTGAGCAGATGGATGTCAAGACCGCATTTCTTCACGGGGATCTGGAAGAAGAAATTTACATGGAGCAACCAGAAGGCTTCAGAGTCAGCGGGAAAGAGGACTTGTGTGCAGACTCAGAAAAGCCTATACGGTTTGAAACAGGCACCGAGACAGTGGTACGTGAAGTTTGAGTCAGTTATGGGGGAGCATGGATACAAGAAGACCACTTCAGACCATTGTGTTTTCGTTCAGAAGTTTTCTGACGATGATTTTATCATCTTACTGTTATATGTAGATGATATGTTGATAGTTGGCAGGAATCAATCGAGGATTGATAATTTGAAGCAGCAACTGAGTAAGTCTTTTGAGATGAAAGACTTGGGGCCTGCTAAACAGATTCTTGGCATCAGGATCGGTCGTGATCGGAAAGCCAAGAAGTTATACTTGTCACAGGAGGAGTACATCGAGAAGGTACTTCAGAGATTCCAGATGGACAAGGCTAAAGCGGTTAGCACTCCTCTTGCTACCCACTTTAGATTGAGTTCGAGACAGAGTCCCTCTACTGAGACAGAGAATGAGGAAATGAAACAGGTTCCATACACCTCAGCAGTGGGAAGTCTTATGTATGCCATGGTGTGCACGAGGCCAGACTTAGCACACGCAGTTGGATTGGTCAGCCGGTTTATGTCAACCCAGGACGGGAACACTGGAATGCGATCAAATGGATTATGCGGTATCTTCGAGGCACTTCCAAGATGAGGTTATGTTTTGGAAGCAGCGACAAACCAGTGTTGATAGGCTACACCGATTCAGATATGGCAGGAGATGTGGATACCCGAAAGTCAACTTCGGGGTATCTGATTACTCTCTCAGGAGGAGCTGTGGCATGGCAGTCTAGGTTGCAGAGATGTGTTGCACTTTCTACAACAGAGGCGGAATTCATTGCAGCGACGGAAGCTTGCAAGGAATTGCTGTGGATGAAGACATTCGTCCAGGAATTGGGTTTCAAGCAGGAGAAGTACATTTTGTACTGCGATAGCCAGAGCGCTATCTATCTCGGTAAAAATTCCACATTTCATTCGAGGTCAAAACATATCGATGTGAGGTATCACTGGATACGGGACGTCCTGAGCTCAAGGCTGTTAGAACTCAGGAAAATTCACACCGACGACAACGGTGCCGATATGTTCACGAAGGTTTTACCGAAGGAGAAGCTTGAAATCTGTCGTGCCATAGCCGGGATGACAAAACTCTCCACATAGTCAGAGTGGGGAGATTCAGAGAACTACGATTGGCTTGATCCCATCTCAGGGTACGTAGGCAGTCATACAGATGCAGCCAGGGGAGGATCCTTTGGAGGATCCGATTTGGATGATTGATGGTCGGCTCAGATTTTGGAAATCTTCACCGAGGGGGAGATTTGTTGACTTTGTGGTGCATAAAGACAGTTTGCACCGAAAGCAAACTGTCTTCATGCAACCACTTTGCATGTGCATGAGCTGTTTGCATTTGCATGAGCTGTGTGTGTGTGTGCAAACCGCGTGACACTGTTCACGCGGTTTGAGCACTATATAAGGAACCCAAAATCACCATCCCTGAAATCCCAAATCGTGAGGAAAGATAGAGAGTAAAGTGTTTGAGAGTTTTTTTGTAAAGCTTGGATTATAAGCTTTGTAATTCTTTTGTGTGTATATATAAAAGAAGAGTTTTCTCTCAATTCACCTCTATTATTGTGTGTTTATTCACAACAGGTTATTGGCCTAGAGTATTCCTTAAAGAGAGGTCTATGGGCGAGTTGAATCTTTGCCCTTGAATAGGTTCCCTCTAAATTATTTGAAGAAATATTTGTTATAAATTAGCTCTATCTGAATATATATTAATTAATTTATTAAAATTAATTAAATTTCCCTAAAGTAGTGAAGACATAGGATTTTGACGCGATTTAGAATCCATTCCAACATCACGGGCCACACCCAAAAATTAAGTAATCCACGAAGCTAATAAAGATTACAACATATAAGACATACAAAATCTAAGACCTCGTCTTATTATTTCCTCCTTTTTGTTGATTTTTTTTTTTTAAAATCGTTGGAAATCCCGTCACCAAACTTGTCAAGGGATCGTCGGCTGAAGCTGACACACAAGTAAAGGGAAATTGAAAATAATTGTTAGTTCATGAGGCGTTGCCTACCATATAACAGTATAATAATAATTAGGAGGCTTAACCTACCATAAATCTTAACAATAAAATAAAGCAATAAGACATAGATTTAACGAGGTAAAACTCTCGATGTGAATGAAACATCCACAGGTAAAAGTAGAATGATTTCACTATAGTGGAAAGAGTTTTACAATCTCTCTCTAAAGACAAGAAGTGAACAATCTCACACTTTCTTAGAATATGAGAATTACAACTCTCTCACAAACTCTTAAGAAGAAACAATATTTTTCTCTATTAAAATACAAAGGATTTAATTGAGAATATAATGAAGAAAATAATGAAATGAAGTCTCTATTTATTGGCATGAGATTCATTGTGCAAATAGTGAAATTTAATTTATTTTTTTCATATGGGTCCCATCCATATTTTTAATTTATTTATTTTCTTCTCACCTTTCGGTGCCTGTCAAGTTCTTTAACTTTAACAATTCTCCCACTTGGAAACTTGATTGAGAATCAATTAGTTTCCACACCATCTGTTCTACTTTACCGTCTTCAAGCTGCTTACGTTTATACTAAGCCATGAGAGGATCTACACCATACAAATTTATCTATATTTAGGCTTGGTCATTACGATTGCAAGGTTCTCATTGGTGTGTACCTTCAACAAGCCAACATTGTCTTCTTCCACTACTTCACGAACAAAGTGGTATTGTACCCCCTTTATGTTTTGTTCTTGAATGAAAGACTGGATTCTTTGCAATATATAAAGCGCTCTGACTGTCATAAAATAATGGAATCTTCTCTTGTTTATGCCCGAGCTTCTCCAATAACCTTTGAAACCAAATAACTTCCTTGCAGGCTTATGTAGTTGTCATGTATTCAGCTTCTGTTATAGACAAAGCCACAACACTCTATAACTTGGAATACCCAGCTCATCTCTCCTCCTGCAAGTACAAACACATAACCTGGAGTGGATTTTGTTTTTTCAAGATCTCATGTAAGATCTGAATCCACGAACCTCTGGCAATTAATTCTGATCCTCCATAACATAATACAACATCTGAGGTTCCTTTGATATATTTAAGGATCCTCTTAACAACATTCTAATGCTCTCTACCATGATTTGCAATAAAATGACTAACTGTTCCCACTGTTTGTGTAATGTCTGGTCTTGTACAAATCATGGCGTACATTAAGCTTCCCACTGCTGATGCATACAGTACTTGAGACATCTTTTTCCTCTCAGCTTCATTGTTAGGACACATAAAAGAGGATAACTTGAAATTAACAGGAAGTGGGGTAGAAATTGGCTTACAATCTTCCATGTCGAACCGCTGTAAGATTTTCTTCAATTAATTTTTCTGAGAAATCCAAATTTTCATGTTATTTCTGTATCGGTGTATTTGCATCCCTAGAATCTTATTTACTGGTCCCAGATTGTTTATGTCAAACTCCCTAGCTAATTATGCCTTTAATTCTTGGATTCGATCTTTGTTAGGATATTCTACTAATATGTCGTCCACATACAACAGTAAAATAATAAAGTCATTACTTCCAAACCTCTTGTAATATGTACAATGGTCTAAACTGAGTCTGTTGTACCCAAGGCAAATAATGAAGGAATTAAATCTCTTATACCAACATCTCGACGTTTGTTTGAGACCATATAGAGATTTTTTTTAACCTGCAAACCAAGTTCTCATTGTCTATTTCAGCAAAACCTTCTGGTTGAAGCATATAAATTTATTCTTCAAGCTCTCTTTGAAGACATACAGTTTTTACATCCAACTGTTCTAGATATCTCACATAGCCAAGACCACTCTGACTGTTGTAAGTCGAACCAATGGAGAAAATATCTTGTTGAAATCAATCCCATTTTTATGAGCATATCCTTTTACCACCAATCGTGCACGATACCGCTCCATTTGATCATTACTATCTCGCTTGATCTTGTAAACCCATTTATTACCAATGGTTTTTCTTCCACGTGGTAATGGTACTAGATCTCATCTATTGTTTCTGTGCAAAACTTCTATTTCTTATTGCATTGCTGTCATCCACAAAGATGCATTTACATCTTTTGTAGCTTCATGGAAAGTTGATGGCTCTTCATCCTCTGTTAAAAGATAGTATACAATGTTGCTTTCCGTAACATACTCTGAGTGCCAACTTGGAGGTCTTCTCTCTCAAGTTGATCGACGGATGATAAGTGTGGTTTATACCCACTTATTCGGGCATTCTTAGCTTGTTATTTTGTTATATTTCGAGATATTTAATATCATTTATAGTTTATTTCATGTTTTATTTGTAGGAGCATTAATACATGGATCTGGGAACAATTGCACGTGTTTTGGGAAATTTCGGGAACACAGGATGAGCATGGGAGTGATTGGCGCCATGACGCCTTCAAGAATATTAAACACAGCCAAAAGGCCGAGCTATTGGCGCCATGGCGCCACTTGAACAAATGAATTAGGCGCCATGGTGCCCATTGAATAGTTACAAAGGCGCCACAACGCCTGAAATTACATACTTAATACAGAGAATAAAGCGCCATTGACAAAAACAAAGTGGGCGCCATGGCGCCCCATTGAAGGCAGAATAAAGGCGCATTGGCGCCTAACGTGTCCATACAAATTGTCGACACTTTGGCGCCCAGGCGCCACTTTTGGAGCCACAGCGCTGCGGATGCAATGTGTCAAACCCGATCCAGGATTTATTTTTTAGGGTTTTTTAAGATCCCTAATGATACCCAATGACTCCCAGACTCCACTATAAATACAACAGTTCGTCCAGAATTAAAAGGGGAGGCTAATACACAGCACAAAACACAGAAATAAATATTTTTAGAGATCCAATTAGAGGATTGAAGAGCGACAAAAGGAGACAAAGGCTGTGACATCCGAGGAGGAAGAGATTCAATTCGGGTTTTATCTTCTTGTTTCTTTCTTAGAACTCTAATGATTTCCATTAGATTCGTGATTTGTTATTCATTGATTTTATCTTTTGTCATGAACTAAACTCCTTAATTCTGGAGAATGATGTAATTTATGCTTGAACCTTGTATTTTGTTTATCAATTTTGTTATGAAGTTTTATTAATTTATTTATATTCTTTTGAGTTTAATACTTCTTGATTGTTGGCCACAATTGAAGATGATGAATGTTTAGAATCTATCACTCGGGAGAGGAGATTTTGAATAGATCTAGAGAATATAGCATAGGATTTTATAGAGTTCGAGAGAATCTGTAATCCTTTGAAGTCGTTAATATAGAATCACAAATCGTAATGAGTTGTTAACTCTGGATTTTTATAGAGATATCGAAGTCTATAGTTGATGATATTTTCACTCGGTACTCGAGAGAGGGAGTGAATATTTTAGGAGTCTTGACTTATAAACAATATAACTGAACAAGGATTAATTGACATGACAAATACATAGGCGACAACTAGGTTAAATCAGGATCCAGAATCTCTATCGTATTAGTTCCTCCTATCAAATTATTTTTATATTTTATTTATTTATTAAAATCTTTATTATTTATTTTCTAAATAGAGTTAGGATTATCAATTGTAGTATTTTGTGCGAGTTAACGCAATCTCTGTGGGTTCGACACTCTTTTAACTGATTTATACTAAAACTTGACACCGTACACTTGCGGTACAATATAAAATATCACAACAACGGACTTCAGAAACTTCAAACTCAATTGGTTCTGGTACCTCGTGCTCTGGTGCTACTTCAGAAGAATCTAAATTTTCTTATTTTGGATTATTTTCGACCAGTAATGTTGTAGTCTCCATACTTTTTTTGAAGTGCTATCATTTCCTTCTTTCTGCAGTTGATCTTCTACAAATATCACATCCCCACTGATGATGATCTTACGGGTAGTGAGATCCCACAAGCAATACCCCTTTACTCCATCAATATAACCCAAGAAAATATATTTTCTACATTTTGGATCTAGCTTTGTTCTTTCTTGAGTGCTGTACATTACGTATACAGGACAACCAAAAATATGAAGAGATGAATAATCGGTTGGTTTTTCTGCTCCACATCTCCATCTGTGTCTTCAAATCATTTGTTGTTGATGGAGATCTATCTACTAATAACATGTTATATGAACTGCTCCTGCCCAAAAGTATTTTGGTAGAGTAGCTGTTCTGAGCATAACTCTTACTCTTTCCAACAACGTTATATTCATCCTTCCTACCAATCATTTTGTTTAGAAGTGTATGGTGTAGTAATTTGTCTTTTGATACCTTCTTGTTGACAATATGCATCAAAATACTTACTACAATATTCTTCTACATTATATGTCCTTAAACACTTGAATCTCCTTCTAGTTTCAACTTCAATTTATGCTTTGAAGTTTTTGAAAACTGACATCACATCTGACTTATTTTTGATCGGGTACACCCAACATATTCTTAAAAAGTCATCAATAAATGATACAAAATATTTTACTTTCCCAAAGATTGAACCGGTGCTTCCCAAACATCAGAGTGAATCAACTCTAAAATGGTTTTACTCTGAGCAATTGACTTGTTGAATTTTAATATGTTTTTCTTACTTGTAACACAATGCTCACAAAACGGTAGAATAACCGCTTTCAAGCCTAGGAGTAGTTTTTGATTGACGAGAATCTTCATTTCATGTTCTGACATATGACATAGTTTTTTATGCCACAACATAGAATCTTCCTCTCCAGAATTCAGTGAAGTCACTGATGTAGTTGCTTCCTAAATTGAGTCTCCAATAACATATACAAGTTTGCTAAGATCTTTTTCGCTTTCAATACTATAAGTGCTCCTTTTATCATCTTTAATATCCCGTTTTCAACAACGGTCTTGTATCCGAGGTCATCTAACTTTCCAACTAACAGAAGATTTTTCTTCATTCCCATAATATGTCGAACATATTGTACAATATGGATAGTACCATTGTACATCTTTATTTTGATGGCTCTAATCCCAGTAATTTTTTAGGTATGATCATTGCCTAGAAAAATTGAATCTCCAGAGACCGGTTCATGATGACAGAATAATTCTCTCCTAGAGGTCATGTGCCATGTTGTTGCAGAATCAACTAATCATGCCCCACTTAGCTGTTTTCTGCTATCATTTGACACCATTACTACTTCACTGTAAAGTGTGCCACCTTTTTCAGAAATACTTGTAACACATACATGAGATTTTATTGCAACATAAGATTTTTCCGCACCATTTTTCAGATTCCAACAATCTTTCTTGATGTGCCATTTCTTACCATAATTGTAGCATTTAACATTCTTCTCACTTTTTGATTTCAATCTACCATGGTTTTGACTCCCACTTGAGCCATGTTTTATTGATCTCCCTCTTGTCACGACAATGCTTCTGCTTATTGTGAATATTTTAGGAGTCTTGACTTATAAACAATATAACTGAACAAGGATTAATTGACATGACAAATACATAGGCGACAACTAGGTTAAATCAGGATCCAGAATCTCTATCGTATTAGTTCCTCCTATCAAATTATTTTTATATTTTATTTATTTATTAAAATCTTTATTATTTATTTTCTAAATAGAGTTAGGATTATCAATTGTAGTATTTTGTGCGAGTTAACGCAATCTCTGTGGGTTCGACACTCTTTTACTGATTTATACTAAAACTTGACACCGTACACTTGCGGTACAATATAAAATATCACAACAACGGACTTCAGAAACTTCAAACTCAATTGGTTCTGGTACCTCGTGCTCTGGTGCTACTTCAGAAGAATCTAAATTTTCTTATTTTGGATTATTTTCGACCAGTAATGTTGTAGTCTCCATACTTTCTTTTGAAGTGCTATCATTTCCTTCTTTCTGCAGTTGATCTTCTACAAATATCACATCCCCACTGATGATGATCTTACGGGTAGTGAGATCCCACAAGCAATACCCCTTTACTCCATCAATATAACCCAAGAAAATATATTTTCTACATTTTGGATCTAGCTTTGTTCTTTCTTGAGTGCTGTACATTACGTATACAGGACAACCAAAAATATGAAGAGATGAATAATCGGTTGGTTTTCTGCTCCACATCTCCATCTGTGTCTTCAAATCATTTGTTGTTGATGGAGATCTATCTACTAATAACATGTTATATGAACTGCTCCTGCCCAAAAGTATTTTGGTAGAGTAGCTGTTCTGAGCATAACTCTTACTCTTTCCAACAACGTTATATTCATCCTTCCTACCAATCATTTTGTTTAGAAGTGTATGGTGTAGTAATTTGTCTTTTGATACCTTCTTGTTGACAATATGCATCAAAATACTTACTACAATATTCTTCTACATTATATGTCCTTAAACACTTGAATCTCCTTCTAGTTTCAACTTCAATTTATGCTTTGAAGTTTTTGAAAACTGACATCACATCTGACTTATTTTTGATCGGGTACACCCAACATATTCTTAAAAAGTCATCAATAAATGATACAAAATATTTTACTTTCCCAAAGATTGAACCGGTGCTTCCCAAACATCAGAGTGAATCAACTCTAAAATGGTTTTACTCTGAGCAATTGACTTGTTGAATTTTAATATGTTTTTCTTACTTGTAACACAATGCTCACAAAACGGTAGAATAACCGCTTTCAAGCCTAGGAGTAGTTTTTGATTGACGAGAATCTTCATTTCATGTTCTGACATATGACATAGTTTTTTATGCCACAACATAGAATCTTCCTCTCCAGAATTCAGTGAAGTCACTGATGTAGTTGCTTCCTAAATTGAGTCTCCAATAACATATACAAGTTTGCTAAGATCTTTTTCGCTTTCAATACTATAAGTGCTCCTTTTATCATCTTTAATATCCCGTTTTCAACAACGGTCTTGTATCCGAGGTCATCTAACTTTCCAACTAACAGAAGATTTTTCTTCATTCCCATAATATGTCGAACATATTGTACAATATGGATAGTACCATTGTACATCTTTATTTTGATGGCTCTAATCCCAGTAATTTTTTAGGTATGATCATTGCCTAGAAAAATTGAATCTCCAGAGACCGGTTCATGATGACAGAATAATTCTCTCCTAGAGGTCATGTGCCATGTTGTTGCAGAATCAACTAATCATGCCCCACTTAGCTGTTTTCTGCTATCATTTGACACCATTACTACTTCACTGTAAAGTGTGCCACCTTTTTCAGAAATACTTGTAACACATACATGAGATTTTATTGCAACATAAGATTTTTCCGCACCATTTTTCAGATTCCAACAATCTTTCTTGATGTGCCATTTCTTACCATAATTGTAGCATTTAACATTCTTCTCACTTTTTGATTTCAATCTACCATGGTTTTGACTCCCACTTGAGCCATGTTTTATTGATCTCCCTCTTGTCACGACAATGCTTCTGCTTATTGTGAATCTGTCTTCCTTATTTTTGCGCCTAGACTCATCTTCTAGAGCAGCAGTTGCAACTTCGTCAAAGACTAGATTTTCAGTGACAATATTATTTGTCAAATTGATGATAAGTTGATCATATGAATCAGGTAGACTTTGAAGTAGAATCTCCATACATTCAGTTGTAGATATACTATAATCCAACACAGTGAGTTAGGAAAATAGTGTATTCACGTTGTTGATGTGATCCCTCATGGATGTGGACTCACATTCGAAGAGTGTAAAGTGTCATATTCAAGAAGATCTTATTGTGTAGTGACTTGACCTCCTATAATTTGGTAAGTGCTTCTCAAATCTCTTTTCCAGTCTTCTTCTTTGCAACGCTGGATAACACAGAATCTGCTAAGGCTATATACAAGTTTCCCATAGCGATGTTATCCATATCCTTGCATTTTTCATCAGTCATTCCATTTGGTCTCTCTCCAATTGCCGCCGAGCAATTGTCTTTTCTCAATATTGCTTTTATTTTAAGTTTCCATAGAGAAAGGTTGCACCTATTGAACTTCTCAATTTCAAACTTTTCTATCATGTTTCTGATGACGATAAGCTTCTCACTTGAACCGGATTTTACTTTTTCATCATGAATAATATCATATAAAATATAGCATATGTGAATAGTATTGTATATGTCAATAGTACTAAATACATGAATAGTGCGGTATATGTAAATAGTACTTATACATGAATAGTATTATATTGTATATGTAAACAGACTCCGTGAATAGTCTCTATGAACAATAATCCTGAATCTGAAACGCTGATATCACTGTTAAAAGATCATGGGCTGAAACTGACACACAAGTAAAGTGAAATTGAGAATAATTGTTAATTCAGGAGGCGTTGTCTACCATATAACAGTACAATAATAATTATAAGGCTTAGTCTACCATAAATCTTAACAATAAAATAAAGTAATGAGACACATATTTAACGTGGTAAAACCCTCAATGTGAGAGAAGCATCCATCGGTAAAAATAGAAGGATTTCACTATAGTGGAAATAATTTTACAATCTCTCTCTAATAACAAAAAGTGAACAATCTCATACTCTATTAGAATATGAGAAATACAATTCTCTCATAAACTCTTAAGAAGATACAATATATTTCTCTCTTAGAATACAGATGATTTGGTTGAGAATGAAATGAAATCTTTATTTATAGGCATGAGATTCACTATGCAAATAGTAAATTTTATTTTTTTATAATTTTCTTTTTTTACATATAAGTCCCACCCATATTTTTAATTTATTTATTTTCTTCTCACCTTACGGTGCCCGTCAAGTTCTTTGACTTTAACAAAACCACCCCTTCCTTTTTTGTTGACTCTTGCTAGCAAGCACCATTCATCTTCAATGTCACTATTTTCTTGAAATCCATTTAAGCTAGAGGTGGAAAATTTCCCGTTCCTATGGTTGTACCGACATTGTCACTTTGAGCAGATATGATAATCGTACAAGCCTTGCTGCCATTGAGTTGATAAATGAGCCTCTTGCCCCTGGCGTCACTTTGGACAGTTTGCAAAGGTATTACAAGGCAGGTTATATATGATGCTGTGAAGAAATACACATTGAGTGCTTATGTGATCGTCTGGGACCTGCTGATCCTAAGGAACTGCTTATTTGCAAGTGGCCTTAGTCGCGTAGTCATTGATGTCCATTGATGTTCACTACTACAATCTGTTCAGCGATAGCATCAACAACTTGAATGTGCAACAAACGAGCTTCTGATCTTGCCAGTCACCACTTCTATTGTTGGTAAGTCAGTGACATACATTATTGTGCATAAATTTATGCAAAGAGTAATGCTACTTTTTCTGATGTACACGTCTAATTTTTACGTCATAGTATAATTTTTGTTTATTCAGGAATGAAATCGAACGTCATCGGACATATGCATCGGGAAGAGTAGGATTTTTTATATGCAAAAGATACATATACTCAACTTAGAATCAGAAAATGAAACATGTGGGTTAATTTTGGCAGGGGAATGGACATGTGAATGGGAAGTAAATGGGGCATCAATGCAAAGATTACAAGAGATTTGGAAATGCTCAAATTGATGTTTACGGACGTGCAATATTTGGATGTACTCTAAGGGAGGTGACTTGGTGATGTAGGGTTCAGGATCTCACTTTGAAGTCATGAGTTCGAATCCAGAGAATGTGTTTCTTGTAAGAGTCTGGGACAGCCAGAGATTTTACTTGTTCCGCTCAACGATTTAAAAAAAAACATTTGGATGGGCCTATTGGGCTTCTAAATGCTCCTCCAATCCCTGGAGTCTCAAATGGATGATTGAAAACAACTACATAAAGCCGGTTTAGACTTCCAAGTATGATCACCAGTTTCTTGTTTAATTATAAATAATGCTGGGTTTAAGATACCATGATATACATCAAAGTGTATTTAGTCACCAGTTTCTTGTTATTTTCTCAACTTTCAATTTATCCCTCCCAAGTTAGATAAAGATGATTCAACGCACGAGATTTCTCATACCGTGGACTCTAAGGAAGATTCAATATGTATGCAGTCTTACACTTTTTTTTTTTAACAAATAAGTAGTTTTCGCGATTCGAACCTATGACCTCCAGAATACAATGTAGTAACCTTACCGTTATACTCTCTCAACTTATATGTCATAAGTATATTAATACTATGAATTTCATTCAGAAGCAATTAGGTACTGAATGTGCAGCTTCACCTTGAATGCTGGAATATGAACAGTCTCCTCTCTCCAAGCTGGCTTATCTAGACCTGCAAAGTCACTCGAATGCTCAAGTAGTCAACACCTACTTGAAGAATGAAAATTAAAGAATAAGATCTTCGGTTCTTCTTGATCTTCCCCTTCCTTTGGAATTAGATAAAGAAAAGAGAAAATTCAAACGAATGGCCCTTGAATGGTGGCCCTTGGTCGCCATTGATAGCCCAAACGGATTTGGTTCTTCTAATTCAATGTTTTTTTTTTTTTTTTTTTTTGGGAAGCTAATTTAATGTTAAAACTACAACGTAATGGGAAAAACATAATTGAATTATAGTGTAAAATTGCCTACAAGTATGATTCTCGCTTCGGTCCCGAATTTGATTCTCGGAATGCCCCTTAATGCATGATTTACTTTTGATTTGGAAAAGCAAAAAAATTGTTTTTGAATTAATAATCTGTCTGCTTACCTATATTCCTAAGAGGTAAATATATCAAAACAGTAAACAAAATCAACACAAGAACTTTTATTGACGGAGTGGAAAATTCGTGTCAGTAAAAAATCACTCAAGGTATAGACTACCACCCGAATCCAATATATATGAGAAAACTTTCAGCGATGATATAGGACCTATGATGAAAACTTCACTGACTTGAATACCTCTAGACGATAATAACTCGAAGAATTCCCCAAGCCTGCACCAAGCAACCTTCTTTAGAATCTCTAAGTCTTTGAGTGGATCAACCTGACGGACTCGCAATGTTGGAACTCCGACTACCAATTTTCCTCCTTGAAAACTCTGAAGGCTTAGGAAATTGGGTTTGGGTTTGGGTTGTGTTTCTATGTTGATGGTAAATCAAGAATCAATATCACTAAGACAAAGAAGACAAGATAAGCAAGAAAGTTTTCAAGGTGAAAATCAAGAAGGAAGAAACATAGTGTATGAAGGCTCTCTAAATTGTATTTCTTCAAATAGTTAAAGTGGCTAAGTATTTGAATATATAGGTAGAGCAAATATAGGTTTTTCCTTGTGCAAAACTAGCTCAAAAACGCGTCCAAAATAACTCACTTACGCACAGCCCTTTGAACGTCACAAGAACGTGTGACGAACGTGTATTGTTCTGTAAACTCATTCAAAAGCAGTCTCGAACGCACCTCGAACGTGAAATCTCCGGACAGTTTCGTTCGAACGTACCTCGAACATGAAGCCTCTGTAAGCTTTTGTTCGAACGTCCATTCAAACGAACCACGAATGTAGAGCGTTCGAACCCAAACAAGAACGCACCACTAGTGCAAACCCTGACAACTTCATCTGATATCATCCAAATACTTATCCAATTACACCGGGATCTTCAAGACTCATTACAACTCAATTAAACTTATTTTGTTACAAATATTACCAACAAACATGAAACTAAGGATGTACTTAATTAGATTACATAATTTTTTGATTTAGGGTACTATATTTTTTGGTTTAAGAATCATTCACAACTCTCAGAACATGATGGAAAGCACTTGCTATTGACCAAATTGGTTGAATTAGTCAGTCTGTTACTGTCAATCTAGTTCCGGTGTCAGTGCCTTGTTCAGAAACAGTTTCATCTGATTCATCCTTTTGTTTCCTTTAAATAAAATGGAGTGATGAAGGTAAGAAACAAGAACCATTGTTCTTGGATGTGTATGTGTACTTGCATGCCTTTGTGTATGAGTTCATTTGCCTTTATATCAAAGTGTATATATGTATGTCTACTTTTATTCAACATATTATTTGTGGAAGGCTATCTAGGAAATCTTAGGATGGATTTAGTAGAGATTATTGTACTAAAAGTATAAATTAATTTATAAACTATGCAATAAAAATTAGAGTATAAGTTAACGTATAAAAATAATATCGTGAGATTATAATTTTATGAGAATATAAACTAACGTTAACTATGTATTTGGTGTAGCGTTTAAACGTTACCTTATACTCTATCTTAGCAATGTAGGAAACGCTTTTCAAATGCGCAACGGAAACGGCTATGGCACCTGGACCGACCTTGAAAAATTTCTTGCCTTCTCATTTCGCTGAGACTGAATCCTCCAACTCCTGATGACAAGATTCCTCCTTATTGTGAAGATGACCCATTTCCGGAAAAACTCTCGAATAGTGTACATGTGTGTAAATGAACTGAAACTGAAAAATTACCAACACTTGGTAAATTTTTCCTTTAAGATCCGATGCTTGGATCAACCACCCGATCTTCCGAACTATTACTCGAAACCAACTAACCGAAGTGTGGTCTTCACTCACAAAGATTAATCTCTAAACTCTTTAGAGAATTAAGTTGTCATTAATTGTTTTGGCTTATGAAAACTCTCTCTCAACACTTGAGCAAATTTGATTTTCTCTCAACACTTGATGAAAATAAAACTCTGGATTTTCTTTTTCTCTAACTCTCTCACAACTCTTGCAAGAATGGTAATCAATTGTTCTCTCACAACTCTTGTGTAAATGTTTGATAACCTTCAATCTCTCTCAACCATTGAGTGGAAAAATTCAGGATTTTTATTCTTTTAATAAGCCAACCACCTTTGTCATCAAGTCACTAATGTTTTTCTTGTAATGGCAAACACATTAAAGTGGAGACCATGCCAAAGCATAAAAAGTGAACCACTAATGAAAAAGCAATTAGGTAATTAGGTCTTACTTAATAGACATAAATTATTAGAGAGTATGGCAAGCCATATGGTCTTGTCTCCAATACAATTTAAAAATCATTATAATAATAATGATGTAATTACCTTAATTATGATGTAATAATTATCTCATAATTATTACTAACTTAATTATCTCATAATCACAATTTGATTATCTCATAATCAAATAATTCTAGAAAACATTATATTAAACACATTTAATATAGTTTTCATTTGTGACAAATTATATTATTAATCTTATTAATAATATATAAATATTATGTGAGTATATAATTAGACAATCTAATTATATTAGGTTTGATACAGTTAATTGAGCTAGCATGGGGAACAAATGGACCTACAGTTCTGAGCTCCAATAATCATGAAATATTAATTAATCTCATTAACTAAATATTCTAAATTATTAACTTCGCGTTATTCCACTAAAAACTAGAAGTTGAACTCTCGTTGCCGTAGATATAAAATATAAGCCGAATAATTTCGGTGTCCATCGATATAGTCACTACATACGGATTAACCCTTCACTAGTATCTTTTAATTAGAGATGGGACATAAGTCCATTATACACATCTAATTATTTTTACCTTAAGTACCATTGATTCTCTGATGAATAATTTATTCACAACTATTATGAATATATATTTTTCTATTCTCAATAGAAAGACGAGCGCTCTAATCATTCAAGTACCGAATCAACCCTTAATAAAGATACTCTTCTACTTCTCGTAAGAACGAGTGAACTCCATGTCTATGTAAAACATTCTCAGCCACACACCAAACCATATCCCCAAAATACGTAGTTATTGGTCGAGACTGTTACATCAACCTCACCTTAATAAATCAAAGGACATAGCCTGCCATGCAGAAGTTCGTAGTACACTCAGGATTAATATCAATCCATATATGACCATCTAGTAGATAAAATAATTTTCTATGTTTAACGGATATTATACGATATTCATTTTTAACTAGGTCCAGTCCTATATGATCATATCATACTATGTGCCTCCATTCTCATGTCACCACATGAACGATCCCGGATCAAGGTCGTCATACAAGTGTAGAATGGACCGCAGCTATAGATAAACCATAAACAAAGTTCTCACTTCATTTGCTCCCTATGGACTATTTTAGATTACTAACTTCGGACTTAAATCCTCTTGTGTATACCACTTATACACTAAGTCTGAAAGTATATGAGTAATTAAGGATAAACAATATAATTTATAATATGTGATTTAAATCAAACAATTTGATAAATGAATAATGCATCTATTATTTCAAAAAACAATTATGTTTACATTACATGAAGCTCTAGGGTAAAAAACTCAACAATCTCCCACTCGGACTAGAGCAAATGAGACATGTCATGTAATCATAAACCCTTTAGGTGACCTTCAAAAAATTTAGCCGACAAGATCTTTGTAAACGGATCAGCCAGGTTCTCTCTATATACTTTCCCCTCTTGTGACTTCTTGGTTCCTTGGAATTTTCCAATGCACCACTATTATCGCAATAAAGTGTGAGTGGTTTATCCATATTTGGAATAACTTCCAGAGCTACCAAGAACTTATGGAGCCAGACTACTTCCTTAGCTGCCTCACAAACTGCTACATATTTAGCCTTCATGGTGGAGTCGGCAATATAAGATTGATTTATGCTTCTCCACACAATGGCTCCACCACTTAGGGTGAACACTGGTCCAGATGTTGATTTCCTAGAATCTATATCCGTATGAAAATCAGAGTCAATATATCCTCTGAGGATCATACCCTCACCTGAATATACAAATATATAATTTATCGTTCTCTTAAAATACTTGAGAATATATTTCATCGCTACCCAATGATCTAATCTTGGATTTGATTGAAACCTACTGACTACTCCCATTGTAAAGTAGATGTCCGGTCTCGTGCATGACATAACATACATAAGACTTCAAACCGCTGGGGCATTTGGGATATGTCTCATTTCCTCAACTCTTTGAGGTATTTTGGGAGACCGTTCCTTCGACAAATGAATTTCATGTCCGAACGTTTCTTTGAATTTTGCATTCCAAATCATACAAGAACCTTGTCGATATATGATGCTTGAGATATTGCTAACAGTTGTCTCTTGTGATCCCGGATGATCTGGATCCCAAGTACATAACTTTTCCCCCAAATCTTTTATTTGGAATTTGTTAGCTAGCCAGATTTTCACGTCCGATAATATTTTTATATCATTCCCAATTAGTAAAATATCATCGACGTAAAACACGATAAAAACCATCTTATCATCAATAATGAGCTTGTTAAGACAAGGCTCATCGACATTCTGCTCAAAATTATAAGACTTGATCGTAGTATCAAATCTTATGTTCCAATATCGAGATGCTTACTTAAGTCCATAAATGGACCTTTGCAGCTTGTAATATTTTTATCATATAGATACTCTTATCAAGATTGTCATTCAAGAATGCAGTCTTGACGTCCATTTATCAAATCTCATAATCATAATATGTGGCGATCAGGTTGTTTCACAACCTTCCCACTACGTCTAGGTGGTAAATTATTCTAATAAACTTGCATCTGACACTCAGATGTTGAAAGTGTTATGTTTCTGTCAACAGTTGACAATGGTGTGCTGGTCATACCAACAAGTAACTCCTCAAGTAACACTTTACTTCGAGGTTTGAACTCTCTCATATAGTCTCTTCAAGAAATGTAGCATTTGTCAACACAAATACTTTGTTATCTTTTGGACTATAAAAGAACCCACCCCTAGTTTCCTTAGGATAGCCTACAAATAGGCATACCTTTAAACGTGGCTCCAACTTTGTAGTATTTTTCTTCAACACATGTGTTGGACACCCTCATATGTGGAAAAGTAGTAAACTAGCTTTACTACCATTCCACAACTCTAAAGGAGTCTTAGGAACAAACTTAGATAGAACTACATTCAGGATATACATTGCAGTTTGCAATGCACACCCCCAGAATGAACTAGGTAGTGTGCTGTAACTAAACATTGATCTCATCATGTCTAGTAGGGTCCGATTTCTCCTTTCTGAACACCATTTTGTTGTGGCGTTCCAGGTGATGTGAGCTGTAAAATTATTTCATGCTCGACTAAGAATTCCTTGAAATCTCTGTCAATGTATTATCCTCCACGATCCGATAGTAGAGTTTTGATGGTTTTACCTAGTTGGTTCTCAACCTCAACACGATACTCTTTGAACTTTTTAATGTATCTGACTTGTGATGCATTAGGTAAACAAATTCATATCTTGAATAATCATCAATAAAAGTGACAAAGTATTCATAATTACCTCAGTCTTTTACATTCATCGGTCCGCAAACGTCCGAATGTATTAGCTCAAGTGGTTGGTTGGCTTTTATACCTTTTCCAATTAAAGGTCTCTTGGTCATTTTACCTTCTAGACATGATTCACATACTGGTAAAGTAGCAAGTTTTAACTAATTTAAAATTTCATTCCTTATTAATCTATCTATTCGGTCAAGGTTAATGTGTCCAAGTCTAAGATGCCACATATATGTGTCATCATGATAAATCTTTTACCGTTTTATTTTAGGTTTTTCGACCTTAAACATTTCAGCATTTAGCAGTGAACTGTGTGTTAACAGCCTTAATACATATAAATTATTTTCGGAGTTTCATGAGCATATTGTTAATCCATTTCTACTAATAACAACCAATTTATTATCAACAGAAATGGAGAAACCATCTTCCATGAGTTTAGATACATAAATCAAATTCCCGTGAAAACTAAAAATAAACAACACATTGTTCAATTTTAAATAACTGTTATTTAAAAAGCTTAAATTATAAACTCTCACTGCTTTAGCTGAAACGACATCCCATGTCCCGAATCTCATGAAAAAGTCACATTTAGTAAGGTCCTTCCATGAGTCAAGTAGTTGTAAAAAAGAAAAAATATGGTTAGTGGCTCCAGAATCAATAATCCATGCGGATTTATCATCTTCCACTAATAGAGATTCGATAACAAGTAAATCATATTTACCTGTATTCTTTTTCTCTTGAAGCTCAACAAAGTACTTAAGACAATTCCTCTTCCATTGCCCATCTTTTTTGCAATGGTAACATTTATCTTTCGGCTTGGAATCATTGGAGCCTTTCTTGTTCTTCTTTTTCGTTGGCTTTGCCTTAGCCTTTACCTTCCCAATGTCTTTCTTCTTGATCTTTACAGATCTAGAAGATTCGGTAATATTTTCCTCTTCACTGGGTTTACGAGGTCCAAGCATAGACTTGAAATTGGTGAGCTCATTTAGCAAATATGTCAATGTAAAAGACAACTTGTTCATAGAATAGTTGTTTTTAAACTGTAGGAAACTCTTCGAAAGGGTTTCCATGATCATTGTCATCTGGCTTTGCTCATTAATACAAGCACCATGGGTTTCAACCATATTGAGATGAGACATCATCCTTAAGACATGCTCTCAGACTGATGATATTCCCTTGATCCTTGCGGTTAACAATGAGACGATAGCCTCAAAATTAAAATTTTAATTTAAAACATATAATGTATATCCAATATGACTTATGCATAATTAAATTAAAAACAGATGAATAGATTCAAATACATGTCAAACATGCAACATGTGTTATGCGGTTAAGCCTTGCATCTGATATCATTCTGTTGAGGCAGATGTGGAACCCCTAGGGTCGGATCGGTGCTCCGCACAGCGGAAGTGGATCTAACCAATGGATATCTAACATGGTGTATTTTAAAATATTTTTATGTAAAACTACATTCCGTTTCGAATACGTAGGACAAAACGGAGACCAAAAGGGATTCCAAAAACTCCAGAAATGAGAAAATAAAGTTTCAGTATGTATCAGCTTTGCGTGTCGCGACGCGAAAGCTTGGGCTTCGAGACACTCCAAAGTGCGAGAGCAACTGCAAGTGTTGAATGTCTCGGCATCGCGATGCGGAAGGGTGAGAGTCGCGACACGCCTAGATTTGATGCTCGGTGTCACGATGATTGAGGGGTAGAGTCGCGACATTGTCCTAGGCAGTGAGCAATTTCTAACTTCAAACAAATTCTAAACACTTCCATTTTTCTCCTAATACTTCTAATACACCTAAATCCAATTTTAGCATCATAACCACTATCAACACATGTTATACAACTAACATACATGTATTTCAAAAAAACATATATGTATTTGTTTGAATCTAAACACAAACCAATTTAGAATCCCACTATGAAATGTCTCATGAACAATTCTAGTTTACCCAAAGGTGGTCAAGTGATTCTAGAATAGTAGCCATAGCTCTAAGATTTAATTTAGAGTCCCAAATTCTAATTAATTTGTTTCATGTCCAACATGAACATCTTTGACTCGATTACAAGCATATTGTGTTTATACTTCCAAAGCATCCTAACACAATTCATTACCCTAATTTCAACTTAAGCTATGTAATTATGCATCCAATATATAATTCATCATTATATGTCTCATTAATGAAAACTCATTAATGAAGAACATAGCTTAGAAGAAGATCAAACATTACATAATAAGCTTGATACAAATATCCAATCTCTTTCTCCTTGTTGAAATTATTGGAGAACTTCCAAGGTTTAGAAAGCTTCATTCCAAGATTCAATATTTATTCCAATACAAGCAAGCTTCACTCCAAGATCTAATCTTGATTTCTCCAAGATTAAATGTTGTAGAGAACCTCCATAGCTTCTCTAAACACTTCCTTAACTTAAGCTAATTTCTCCAAGAATTACTTGTATTTTGCTTTCACAAGCTTAGCATTCTCAAGCTCATTTTTCTTATGCTTAGCGTAATTAAAACTTTCCTTAAGCTTGTTATTTAAAGCAAAACTTAGGTAATTTTTAATTAATAAAAGTTCTAATCAACTTTTATATGAGCTTAATTTAATTTGTCCAAATATGTATCATTAGGTGTGACTCACCTTTATTTATCACTTTGATTTAATCCAATTAAATCAAGCTAAAAACACCTATAATTACATATGTTGACGGGTGATTTTCGTCCCATGAGCAATTTCGAGATAACCTTCCCGAGACAACCCTCCTTCAACCTTGAATTTGTTTGGTTATGGTAAACCAAAAGTAAATGTGGCAAAAAGGCAAAGAAAACATAAAAATCGACAAGAGAATTTAACGTGGTTTGGCGGAGCAAGTCCAGCCTACGTCCACGAGCACAAAGTGAGGTGTTGCTTTTTTATTACCAAAACGAGCTCGGCCAACCTGTTTAGAGGCAGGTCTGAAAGTAACTGAGTTGTTTGTCATTTTTCCTTTTGAATTTCTTACAAATAATGTTAGAATGAAAATTTTTCAACCCTTACAAATGAGATAAGCACTCCCTTATATACTAATGAATACACGACACTGTTCTCATATCTTTATGACATCAACGCTGTAGATTTCCGACGATTTGACATGCTTTCTCTTCAAACTGCCTCAGCGAAAGTAAAGTCTACCCTCTGATTTCCTGTCACATCACGCAGTAAAAGTACACTGTCATATTTTATCATTAATGATGACAACATGTAAGATCTCTAGTACGAAAGTAGATTTCGGAAGAAAAAGTCCAAATTATCCTGGTCACGCGTCGCTCACCAAGAGGTCGAACAATAGACTTGCTGAACTCTCCGACTGCTCCCGCCCCGACCCATAATATCCGAGATTATCAACCTATCCCAGGAGGAAAGATAAAACCAAACCGAGCCACCGGTCTACTGTGGCCAGCCTCGGCTTTGAGGTTGTCGGTTGTGTCCCCTGGTCGGCCAGATCCGGGAAACTGTGTCCAGACTCTCTTCCCTGCTGAGAAACAAACCAAACCCTCTGAACATCTTACCCTCATAAAAAGGGAAATTTCATCTCTGCCCTCACCGAACTGTTCGAATACCTTGGTTGCAGAAATCCACATCAACAACATATTTACAATTACCAAAATATCTTCAAATGGTAGAGATATTTATGAATTGACAATTAAACCATTGTGTAATTATTGAATTAATCCAATTAATTGGAGTAAGTAAATAATCAATGTTATCCAATAACACTTGATTATCTTAGTTGATGATTATAATATCGAATATTATCTTTTATCAAAATTAATCTGCTACCCAAGTTCTCAACGAGTACACTTCATATTGGTACTCTCTAAGTTTAGACACATTCGTCATATAAGTCTAGCTAATATGTACGCAATTCGGCCAACTCCGAATTCGCGAAGAACACAAACAACCTTTCTGAACTATACAAGTCGATGTCATCACATATGTTTAACAATCCCTCCGTCGTAGGCTATCCGAGTTGTGCTTAGGAAACATATAATACACCGTCAAGTTTCCAAGACGCACATCTCATGTCGACATGTCCACGATTCTTTACAACTGATGTGATTCACCCTGGGTGATCAGCTTTGGCCAAAGTCTTAAGAATCATGACTTACTCACATGGATACCTAAACCTCTTATGGTATACATACGGGACGACGAATCCTATCTTGATTCACACTTGATTAAAGAGTGCATCAGTCCACACCCAACGAACATCTATAGGCAAGACCATGAAAGATTTCTAACATACATGACATCAAAGTGTGGAG